>JAVYIG010003239.1:195000-205360 GCA_035222895.1 Strongylocentrotus droebachiensis | reverse complement strand
ACTACTGCTGCTGCTGCTGCTGTTACTACTACTACTACTACTACTACTACTACTACAACTACTACTACTAGTGCTACTGACTACATGTACCACTACCACTACTACTACTACTACTACTACTACTACTTCTACTACTACTACTACTACTACTACTACTACTACTACTACTACTACTACTACTGCTACTACCACTACCACTATTACTACTACTACTACTACTACTACAACAACAACTACTACTACTACTACTACTACTACTGCTGCTGCTGCTGCTACTACTACTACTACTACTACTACTACTACTACTACTACTACTACTACTACTACTACCACTACCACCACCACCACCGCCATCCCCATCACTACTACTCCTCCTAAAAGAGGGGATTTCCTACATTTTAGGAACCCTATAACACCTAAACCCTAACATTTTTACCCTGTATAGTTAGAGAAACAGTGGCTATCAGCTACGCATTAATGATTGAAGCATGTTTACCCCCGTGTTTACCGTAAATGGATCATAATTATTAGCAGAAAGGTGTTTTAAAGACAATAAGCCTACTGTACGTGCCATAACATTGAATGAAAAATCGGGTATTCAAATACATTTAAGCAAGATTCTATCATTATTGTTCTCGTTAAAGTTAGCCTTGATCATAGATGTTTCAAGTTTCAAGTTTCAAGTTTCAAGTTTATTTATCTTTCTTTCATAACACACATTATAAATATGACATGAATACAAAGGAGTGAACAGAATATGGCGTTACAATAGAAAGATGAGGTGACCTTGGTTGAAAGCAAGGCTTGTGGATTTAAGGTCCCTCATGAGTAGTTTAAGAGTATGTCCTAAAAGAACAAAATCGTCAAATAAAATAAAAATGCGTACATTTAAATGCTTACAAAACTAAACTAACTAAACAACTGAGAAAATATTAAACATAAGTAAGTACAATAAAACCTACTGACTACTAAATAATGGCTATAAACAACAGGAACAGGAATATACTACGAGCAACAGCACTGAAACACAGACAAAAACTAAACAAGACAGACAGATGAATAGATGTGAGAAACGGGAGTAGAATTATGCTGACCTATATAGCAAAATAGTTTTCTAAAATATTGATCACAACTATAAATCTAGACGATATCGACTCAAATACAGTAACTTCAGTTTGCGCTTAAATACATATATACTGACCGATTGCGCTATTCTTGGTTCAAGGGAATTCCAAAACCTAGGTCCAGTGGACCCCAAAGTAGTAAGGGCAAATTGCGTTCTAACAAGAGGTAAGTGATATGCTTGCGCCTGTCGTGTGGAATAACTATGAACTTGGTTATTTTTCTTAAATATTCCAGCCAAGTCTATACTGGCAGTAGACCTGCATTCAATTCATACATTAGAGCTCCTAGTTGTAAATGATAAATATCTTCAACTTTCAAAACACCACTATTAAAAAAAAGAACATCTGTATGCGCAAGATAGTGAGTATTACAAACAATTCGTATTACTCTTTTCTGTACCAGTAGTAATTTATCCATTTGATATTTGAATGAGTTGCCCCAAGCTAGCACACCATAGTGCAAATATGGCAAAATCAAAGTTGCGTACAACATATGTAAAATATTCAGTGGGAACACAGATTTCAGTTTATAAATTACACCAGTATTTCTTGACAATAATTTACAAAGTTTACTAATATGGTACTTCCAATTTAAATGTTCATCAATATGCAAGCCAAGAAATTTAAATGTAGATACCCTTTCAATCTCAGCACCTTTCCGTGAAGTGCACGGCAATAAATGTAATTATGCAGTTCAACTCAATGAAGGAATTACGAACATGATTTTTAAAGTTCGGAGGTGATGTCCAAAACCTGTTAATGACCTTGAAAGTGAAAGCCGGTTCAAAGTCATGTAATATAATCCCTCATTGTGATAGGTCATTTGATATGAAATTGATCCATCATAACCTGACTTGCGTGTGGGATAGAAAGTGCATTCAAGCAAAATAAAATGAAATAAAATGAAATAGGAGATGTAACCTATAACAGCAATCTGTAAGAAGTACACAGCCTCCCTTACAAACACAGTGGAACATGATACGTCCTATATCCTGGTGTTCGTGACGTGTGGCCAAGTTTGGTCAAACGACATTGATCAACCTGTATCTGTCCTTTTGTCCTTTTATCCCAACACCATGCCGTGAGAGACTATAGCTTTTCATATCATGATCTCTGATAGACCATTTTCGTAATGTAACCAAATCTGATGCAATCGTCTTTATGATGTGCCTCAATGTTATTTCATTCATCTGTTATGAATAATTTCAATAGTCAGAATACGAACTGCATACATTAGTTGTTGCCAGGTAGGACAAATATTTTGGCTTTCCCTACCTAACAACAGGTAATAATTATATGCATTTTGCAGTCTGACTAGTGAAATACAGTTATCCATTACACATGAATGAAATACTTGTATTGAGGCACTTCACAAAAACGCATGCATTGAATTTGGTATACATTACGAAAATGGTCTATTGTGCAGGGAAGTTTTCTTAAAGCAACCAGATTTTGGTGACAAGCTGGTTTCACTATGTCAAGAATAATGCTCGTAGACAACAGATCAACGATGTCTTGAGGATAATAATTATACATAAATCTATTTTTTTAATCGTTTAACTTGAAACTGAATATTTCGATACACGGTTTAGATGGTAATTAGAGTTTTAAAGACCCCGCCATAAGTGAACAAATAAAAAGATGAATTATGTATCAACGGAAAGCTTATAAGCCATAGATAATAATAATATATATAATTTACATGCTATTTCGGTGTCAGTCAGAGGAATATCAGCTCGCTGAAAACTCGAAATCTAAAGCTTTGAAAACGGTTGTTGTTGACCTAAAAACTAGCCATCGACTTGATGACTTCATCTTATATGAAATACTCATATTCACAATGACTTTGAATTAATTAAGCACGGCTCATTTCCTCAGCTATAGGCGAGCCGGTCAGTCGCCGTAACCGCAGCATAAGTGACCCCTGTTTGTATTTGTATTCTACGTTCATTCAGCTTTCCATTGATAAACAACAAACAAAGACAAACGCTTATGTTGGAGATGAAAGGCTGCATTTAATGCAAGGTAGGTTTTATATATTTCTTTGTATTTGAATAAAATACTTATAATCAACTTGTATTGCAGAGAGCCAGAGAAATAGTACAACAAAATACATGCGCCTAATCTGAGGTAATTGATCATGTTGTTTATGAACCGGAAAATCATGGTTTCGGTATACAAGGGGCACTTTGAGGTGTAAAGTGTTTGTGGTTTTGTATAATATACCTATAATATACAATGCACACTCTATTATCGCGTATACAATAGTTTTGAAAGTGCTGTTTGATAACCTGAATGAGTGCACGTCGGCACAACGAGGAAAATGGAAGGTTGTATTGTTTAAAAGAGAGGGAGAGAGAGAGAGAGAGAGACAGACAGACAGAGACAGAGACAGACAGACCGACAGATAAAGGGGGAAGGAAAGGAAAGAACGAAGTAGAACATAATTAGATTTTTATTTATATTGACATTTACAATTCAAATTATAAATTCAACAAAATATAAATATACATCTGTGACATGAAAAGCATAATCAACCGTTCACATATTAATTGAGAGGTAAATGGCTATTAAAGAAGAGAGAGAAAGAGAGAGAGGGAGAGAGAGAGAGAGAGAGAGAGAGAGAGAGAGAGAGAGAGAAGAGGGAGAGGGTGGGGAGAGGAGGAGACAAGGAGGGTAAATGAAGAGGAAACGAAAGGAGGTAAGTGGCAGTTGGCAGGATCACTATAATTATGATAACATCTTAGAAAACTCGCTAATGATTTTGAAGTACCAAATATTTATTGAATTTGATCGCTAATGAGCTCCGTGGTAAGATATGAGTAAAAGGTAACTTTATTCAACCTTTAGACTAAACAGTGTACTGAGGAAGCCTCATGCTGGCAGACATTTCAGTAATATGCTCTTAGAAATGATTCGTAAAAGTATCCTAAAATCGATACTCATTGATGGGGATGTGTTGTCTGATGCTTCAAATCTTCAAAGTTAATTTAACCCAGGTTTTAAGATACTAATGAAGAAAAAAAACAAGAATTTAACATAAATGAGATATTTCACGGAAGATATTGAAATAATATGTCTTAAATGCTCTTAATGCCATATCACCATGTGCATAACCGGTAAGTACTGTATCCGGGTATTACGGATATCACTTTTATGTTGATGGAGAGGAAAGTTCTTAGAAACTGGAAATAAATCAGACCAGGTCGCGCAAACTTTCAGGATATCATATACACGTATAGGCCATTGAAACACTTGAGATTGATATTATGTTAAAATGTCTTAATAATGAAGGTGGTCTTCTACATCAATGACCATATCCCATTTCGGTTTCTTTCTTCCAGGATACTAGCATGATATCCTTGTGAAACTGACTGAAACGTACGAAGTTCACGGTGTTTTCTTTTTAATTTAATTAGTAAAGAATGATTCAAAGCCTCTATAAAGTGTTAGGAGCCTTAGCAATTTGATTTAAATTGTATCATAATGTGAAAGAGGATGTCATTCAAAGGTATAGACCAGTTTTGTAAACGCCCCCCTCTCGAAAAATGAAATGGAAGCTCTTATTACCAATCATGTGGAAGAATATGTTTTGACTAATACGTGATGATACACGAGACTAATTGATACATTTCGTAAATTATCATATCGATCCGGCCTGGATAGATATCGCGAATGCACTTCAACATTGAACATTTGGGCATATATTTCTGCTTTTGTTGCGAATTTAGGTTGAAGTATTGCCATCTAAACCTCTGAAGGCAATATTTAAACAACATTGAATGGATATTTTGCACCCCGTTGAACCGCAATATTACCATTACCGGTCTTTACCTTTAAGACACATTATGCAATGATTTTCAAAACAAATGTGTTTGAAATCGAATTTTGTTGAAAGAATGCAAAATTTAGGTTTTCTGCGTACGACTGAAAACCCTAAGTATGTATTATCTTTTATCAACATTTGTTTTCAAACACATTTGTTTTGGGTGAAATCTTTGAAGAAGTGTGTCTTTAAAATGACATTCTCTTTCACATTTTGATATATACAATTATTTAAGTGAAATTTTGCCATCAAATTTTTGCCGAATTTGGGGCTCCCAACAATTTAGAGGGGCATTAAAGGCCGTCTATACTAGTTTGGCTAGGAGGGATTAGACCACCCATGGAGGTCACTGACAGGTGGCTATCTCATCAACTCAGCTCTAAATTAACATAAAAAAGAGGATCATGGGGGACCAATGGTCACCGATTAGGCATTGTTTTCTATATAGAGCTTCAAGTAGCTACAAGTAGTTCATTGGGGGCTTTAAATGGTACCGTGACAACGAAGCAAAAGTGGTTCACCGTAATTGATAAGAGAAGCTAACGCATAATAAACGAATGAATGAAAAGTGGAAAAGGAGATTAAAGCTCACAAATGGTGCATCGAAATGGATGAAGATACTTTTAGCTTATAATGAGCGATATCAAAATAATTGCGAGACGGGAGTATAATCAAAAGAAAGATTGGATTTTAAAACTTGCAACTGCATTTAAGAAAATGATGGACTTAGGAGGGGAAAGAGAACTACAAAAAACAAATAGAGAGACAAATATAAAACATATAGAAGGGGAAATGAAGATATGGAGGAGAGAATTGAGAAGAAAGAAGGAGAAGTATAGGGGGTGGAGGAGAGGCCGATAGGTTGAGAAGAAGAAAAGAAAAACAAGGCAAAATAATTGACTGCAAGGGGAGGATGCGGGAAGAAACGGAAGTACCGAATTTGCAAGTTTCATACGGTATTACGTGCGATAAACATACCCGTTTAAATGGTACACCTTAATAGTTTAAGATTGGCAATAGTGGATGTAGGACACATCCGGTCCAACCCCCTCTTCTCTCTATCTTTAAATATACAGTTGTCATACATGAACAATAATTGTTTCTTTGGTTGTGAGATTTCTAGGATCTTATCGCCCTTATTTTTGTGTTTTTTCTTTTTCTTTAATTTTCTTATGAGAAGTACTCTCCTGGGTTTATATCAACCGGTGGGAATACATCATTAACTCATAGACCTTTACCAAATATCTCAAGTACAGTGGAAGGGGGGGGGGGGGTCACAGTCGATGTAGAGTCTTTCATGTCGGGTTTATTAATTCTTCTTGGTTTCTTTAGACGCGGCGTGAATCTTGACTCTTCTAACATTTTCTAATGACTGCCAATAAAGTTGACGAAACATCAATCAAATCATAATCGTGCAGTTTGGTGACGACCTTCACCCAGCCTTCCTGAGCGTGAGTTTTCAAGGTCAATTTGCTTCTATTACATGCAGAATAACGATGAGGCATCGATGCAATCTGCACGTCACAGACGCTGTCAATCAAAGATATCAAATAATAATCGACGTCCACGAATATGAGCTAGGATTGACGGAAGAACAGCAAAAAAGCGGGCGGAATTGGACGATATCGAGAACGATTGATTACAGTTTGAATGTATTTATTACAGCTTGTGTATATTGATTTGCACGTAAAACTGGTAATGGTTGGAATAAAAATGCTACAATTCGTCATACAGGCGGTTTGCGTTGATAGGCGTACCACCGTTTGCCGAATTTGGACAACCACAAAAAGCTGCGACCATCGACTGCCAATTTGCAGAGATGTTGTAGGGCAGTTGCCGATCGGTTGCCGAATGTCGTACAAATATCGTATGGATATTAACTACCGACCATTTCTCGACCAAATTTCGCCCAGTAATACTCGACACACATTTCCAGATATGTTGTAGGGCAGTTGCCGATCGGTTGCCGAATATCGTACAAAATGTCGTATAGATATCAACTACCGACCATTTCTCGACCAAATTTCGCCCAGTAATACCCGACACACATTTCCAGATATGTTGTAGGGCAGTTGCCGATCGGTTGCCGAATATCGTACAAAATGTCGTATAGATATCAACTACCGACCATTTCTCAACCAAATTTCGCCCGGTAATATTCGACATACATTTCCAGATATGTTGTAGGGCAGTTGCCGATCGGTTGCCGAATGTCGTACAAATGTCGTATGGATATTAACTACCAACCATTTCTCGACCAAATTTCGCCCGGTAATCATACTCGACACACATTTTCTAGAGATGTTGTAGGGCAGTTGCCGATTGGTTGCCGAATGTCGTACAAATATCGTATATATATCAACTACAGACCATTTCTCAACCAAATTTCGCCCGGTAAAACTCAACACACACTGCCAATCAGTCTGAAACTGTTGTCTAACATTGGAAGACCAAGAAAACCCTTCAACAATCAGTTCGGTCGGCAAAATACTTTCCGCGACCTCCGACAACTCACTCCCGACGACCAGTGGTTGCCCGGTGTCGGCAACCGGTCGTATCTCTAGCGTGACTAAGGCTTTACTTTAATAACTTTATAATGAATCGAGAATAAAATATCGTCGGATAAGAAGAAAGTTGAGTTAATGAGAGGGATATAGATGTAGTGCTTGCATAAACGTGTATCCATCTTGGGGTGTAGCACTGGGGGGGGGGGGGGGGGGGGGTCAACGCTAATCGGAAGCATACATATCGTACGCACCCACCAAAATAGTGCCACGATTAAACTTTTATTTGGCTTTTGGGGTTTCATTGTTTGTAAATTAAGAAAACATGTAGGCTGATAAATTCTGTTTTTTCCGGTCAAAATGAAAGTAGGTTGTTATCTAAATGTCTTTACATGTTATCTCAGACATGATCAAACGGTTAGACCTGAATTATTGAGTTCAACCGAATCAACTCCATACACACACATCCATTAGATTCAACACACTCTGAAACACATTTCCAGATAACACACAATCAATCAGAGCATGCAGAACAGGGACCCGTTTCACAAAGCCTTTTTTCAATGACATATGACTAAAATCAGTGACAAATCTGCTGATAATCAATCAGAAGCAAGGATTTCATTAGCTTATAACAAAAACTGTCATTTGTCACTGATGACAAATTTTGTGAAACGCCCCCCCCCCCCCCCCCCCCTTCCCAGAAATGGATAGCGTTTCGTCTTCTGGCGGGATGACTGATCTGTCAAGCCAAAAAGGATGCACAAGTTGACTGGCTTACCCAGCTCTTCAAAACATATCTTGATATAACATACTACGACCTCATATGAAAGAACAAAATGAACCATCAATTAGAAAACTAGGAAGAGGAAGTACATAAAAGAAATAACAGAAAAAATATTTTCCTGGGAAGTACGCGAGTTTTCATGTAAGACCTTAAAATATTATACAAAATTTTCGATTTTCTGCCCAAATTTGTTAACATATAATATCCAATAGCTATTTAGAAAGCTTGATTCATGCTGGACGAACGATTTTCAATATTTGTTTTAGAGATTCCTTTTTATTTCTTCTATGTTCAAGATAAGATAACATGACAAGATATGATAGCATTACAAGGTATTATATAACAGTACAAAAACAATCATAATCATATATTATATTAACTTCAATACAATAAAGTCATTTATATAGCGCTCTTATACAAACTAAATGTGTTTCACAGCGCTTTACATAAAGGATATCAAAGAATCTATTGTTGATCATATTATAATAATAACAATCTTTTAAAGTCCACTCCGAATTTTATTAAACCGAAACGGAAATTCTTTTTGCCCAATTAATCGTGAGCCCGGCAGCCACTGAGCAGCGCCAGATCGACGATGCTCTATCCCTTATTGTTGAACGCCAAACAAGGTAGCAGCAACTCCCATCTTTTAACGTCTTATGGTATGAAGCGGCCGGGGTTCGAACCAACGACCTCCCGGTTGTGAGGCGGATGCTCTACTGACTGAGCCAACACACAATCATGGTCAAAGAGGAGAGTTTTGAGACATTTTCGGAAGACATCCAGCGAAGGTGATAATCGAACAAAACGTGGAAGCTCATTCCAGAGTCGAGGAGCACATGCATTGAAAGCATTGTCGCCAGCTTCAATGGAAGTTCATACATACAAAAAATAAAAAGAAAGATGAACAACTCAACCCTGCCCCCCCTCCCCCTCCCCCTCCCACTCCCACTCCCCCTCGATTCCCCTCTCAGTACAGTAATTTTTTCCCCAAAACTGGAACAAGCATTGCTTTTTTAGATTTAAACTGAATACTTTCATATTTTTCAACATATTATTATGCAGAAATTAAATTATGAGTTTTTCCTTTATTAAAGCACACAATCTAAATTCAAATTCAAATTTCAAATTTATTCATGTTTCCAACAGACATTACAAATCAATTATAAGCATTTAAAACAAATGTAAGAAATACATGTTGGAAACAGAGGGGTCCACTAAAAAGCAATGCTTGTACAAGTGTGAACACCTCAAATGAAACTTAGGAATAATGAGTAATTAAATTAACTAATCTGTAACTACAAAAGGAACTACAAAATAGGGGATAGAAAAAGGGGAATGCCAACAGAGACGAGAAGGGACAAGACAATACTTTACACGACAAAGATAGAAGAACACGGTCATAATACAAAGATTAGACAATGACAAAAAGAAGTGAGAGATCGAGGTTACAGAAAATAATACTAAATGATGAGCTGCATGTGGGGTTGAGAAGAAGATAAATTATAGCCCTAAACCCAAACCCCAAACTCTTTCATTTCCTTCCCTCCTCTCTTACACTTTGGACTTTTGTAAAATGTATCAACATTGATATAATTTCCTTTATATAGTTCATATTTCATCTGAAAAATCCCTCGTATCCTTCCAATAGTCAAGATTAATATCAAGTTGTGGAAATGTTATCTTCAAACAGTCCACGAAAATGTGAATTTCCCTCCCGAGTGTTTTGTGGCATAGTTGAAATACTGCTTCCATTCCATTTCATTATCTTCTGTATTTTTTTAAATCCTGGACCACATAACCCTCTAATGTGCTTCAATCAAAATTCATAATTTTCAAACCTCCAAACTGTAAATCTAAATGCAAAGTATTTTTGTTAATTTTATTCCTCCCACCCCACAATGATTCGAAAGTCAGCTTTGAATATCTAATCCTCATATACCCATTTTGGGAGCGGTGAGAGGAATGCAACATAAATGAATTTAGAATATACAAACAACTTTAATAACTGTATTTTACCCATCATTGTTAAATCTCATTATTTTACTTGGTATTAATTTACAATTTAAATTTTCTTTTACTTCTAGATTTAAGGAAAAATTTACCCCAAGAATCTTAC
>JAVYIG010003239.1:0-190000 GCA_035222895.1 Strongylocentrotus droebachiensis | reverse complement strand
AGCCCCCCGAGCCCCGCCGTAGTGCCGGCCCTGTACATTATGTAACAGCCGGCGTGATGATTTGACAAATTGACCTGAAGCTAACTGAGACCTGACATACTTTTGAACGTTGTAACTTGTGCGCCCTATTTTATAGTGTAGAGCGATCTTCTGCCTTTTGTTTAAAGATAATGTTGGATACTGGTATAGGCCATACAACACAAATTAGGGCTAGTTCTGACCTGAAAAAGACCAAAATCTCGGAGCATGACTAGGTGGCCCGGGGCCTTGGCCTATATAAGGATAAGTGAGTGCTCTGCAAGGGTCCACTTCTAACTAGTGTCTTTAGACCTTCTTTTTTCCCGTTTCCTTTGGTTTGGTTTGGTTTGGTTTGGTTTGGTTTGGTTTTGTTTTGTTTTGTTTTGTTTGTTTCGTTTTGTTTTGCCTTGCTTTAATTTGGTTGGGTTTGCTTTGCTTTGCTTTCTCTTTATTCAAAGAGGGGTCCAGGTCCCTCGGTCACCCCCCCCCCCCCTCGTGTATCTGCGCCTGGCCTGACTCATCTTGGTACAATAATAATTTCTCCGTTTTTTTTTCCTTCTTTTTAAAATCTTTGCTCACTGGTTTTAACAATTATTTAAACTCTGTTTTAGCAAATATGTCAATTTTGTCATTAAAAGATACTTATAGATATCAGTATGACTTATAAACCATCTTGCTGCCAGACAATCGGACGGCGGTTGCTCAAATATTGGAAACTTATATTTACTCCGGGGCTACAGCCCCAAGCCCCTCTTGCCTCGTGTATTATTGTGGCATATCAGTAAAAATTAACCTTTTTGCAAGACCGCATATAAGCTTACGATATGTGAGGTTGCAGCCCTACACAACCCCCCCCCCCCCCAGCTTCGTAAACGTTAGAATAGTCAATATTCAGGTATTTGTCACCTCTTATGCAAATAATGAGGCGGTCTATTTGTAGATTTGAATCATTATCTAATATATTTTTATGACAATATTACGTAATAAAATGACAAGATTTAGAAACTGGAACGTTGGCATTCGGACGATGTCAAATCTTCTAACGGTCATGACGATGCCCCTTTTGCCAGTACGCCAAGATAATTTATGTACCCGCATTTTTCAATCGTTTCTATACATGCAATGGCGGCTCCAGAGCATTACCCCTCCCCTCCCCCCCCCCCCCCCACCACACCACTTCCTTCTATTTCAGCACACTCGCAAAGCATACAACGCGAAGTTTTCCTTCCCCCCCCCCAACCCCCTCCTCCTCTGTTTGGAGCTACTGCTATAGCATGCATGCACTAGGGTATGCAGGCACCCCTTTATCTGAAATCCCGTATCAATTTCCAAGACATGCGAGTCATACATCTTTACATCATTTCAAAATCAAAGGAGGACTAAGCGCATCACTTTATATAAAAGTATGGTAAGACAATGTCCTCTGATAATCCCATTTTAGCCTGATCAAGGAGTTAGAAGATGATGACTGGTTTAAATCAACAGGGTTTACAACACCTCTCGATCTCTCTCTCTCTCTACTTTCTTTCTGTATCTCTCTCTCTCTGTCTCTCTCTCCCTCTGACACAAACACTCTATTTCTCTATCTCTCTCTCACTCTCTCTGACTTTCTCAACCTCTCTCTCTCTTTCTATGTATCTCTTTCTCCACCTTCTTTCCTTTCTTATCTCCCCCTCTTTTTCTCACCTACTGCACTCTTTCTCAGTCAATACAACTCATTATTTCTCTGTTCTTCATTATCCCCCTCTCCCCTCTCCCCCTCTCTCTCTCTCTCCTCCCCCCTCTCTCTCTCCCTTGATCCCTCTTTCTCATCGTTACGTTTAAAGAAGCACAATTGAACATCTTGAGTTTTACTATCCCACAGATTTAATGAATATATACATCAAGGAGCTCAGAAATATACACCAAAACATCCGGATCAAATTAAATAAAGAAAATGTAAAATCAAATTCAGATCTGCGGTGATTTTGTTCATGCAGTATGACGCAAAAATGTAACGGAATGGAGAAAGTTTGTTTAGCACTCATGAGCTTAAAATACACTTTGCAAATCAATTAAGTCGCTAGTCAACTCCTCTCAATATTGTTTTGACTCAGGCCTAGACTGATAAATGTACAGTACATTCGTATTATAATGTAGTGCTTCCATGTTAAATCACAATAAAATACTGTAATACTGATAATTATGTTACAATGATCATAACAAAATCAAATAGCACTTTAATAATCTAATACACCCAGGATTTTCAATACGTTATATACCATACTTTTAACATTCAGTACATTCAAGACGTAATTGAATTCCACTACTTCTCTCTTCCGGTACATTGTTCAAGATAGACAGTTGGCTTCTAGCCAGTCCTGTATGGGAATGTAATTGAGTTCAAACTGCTAAAGAACGCTTAACTTTAGATCAACTACCGAGTGCAGATGTATGAAAACTTCACTAGTTTTGAATGAGTGTGGTGAAAGTAGGTTATCACGAGTGTGACTCATGTGATGACATCACAATGCAAGGTTCTCAAGATCTATCCTTCACAACATCTACTTTTATAATCAAGAAGGTTTTTTTGGGGTGGTAATTACTAAACGATCAACGAAAGATTAAAGAAGTAGTAAACAATAATATTCAAGAGATGGGTATATCCTCTAGCGGATCTAGATTTCTATGACCAAGCAGGGGTACTCTCGCAAAATTATTCTGTTATTGGGCCTGTGATTGAACTTGACTACTGTACACGACTGGTATTTGTTTTCTTTCACAGATCTAAATAAAAAGTATGGCAGATTTGTTAGTCCGCCAGGGTGGGGGGGGGGGGGGCAATCTCCATGTATACATGTAAAACCTTCGTTAGAAACTACAAGTACGATGTAGGTCAGGTGTGAGCGCATTTTTCAATCCATGAATGGCATCTGTCCAAAAAAAAATGGACATATCAATTTACACAACGAGATGAACATCTTTCTTGGCTTACATCGATCAAGGTTAAAGCGTCGATGTTGGTTGGGGGGGGGGGGGGGGGGTGGGGGTGTTGACTACTTTATTTGTCAGGGTTTGGTTCGCTTTAGAATCTGATTCTCGATCTCGATTGCCTAGCTCACCCATTTCCATTCATTCCGCATGAACTCTCTACAGGGTAGCATATCCGTTAAGAGCAACAATATGTATTTCATTCAATTGCAGCTCTAAACGTGACTAAATACGAGACATGCTTTAATGTAAGGACAGAAGATATCAAACGGAAAATCAAGGCATGGTTTAAAACATGTTCAGACATATCTAGAATTTAGAAAACATGTTCAAACATAGAATATAGAAAACATGTCATCTCACCTACACTAATATGTAGAAAGACTTGAAGTCAGATATAACTGAGGGTAATGATCAATAACCATTTCATTTCAAAGCGCTCCATTTTGCTTAGATTTGCTTCAACAGGAAAAGAACGATGATGATATATACGTTTCCTATTCACTTCGATGGGAGAAAAATGAAACTGTGAAATCGAATAGAATATTATAATCAATTAGATAGATATTGTGAAAGGGAAAACTTAATTTGCAATCTGACCTATGCTATTGTAACAAACATTTCCCCCTATTCTATTAGAATTGTATAGAGACGCTCGACGTTGGGGAAATTTTCTAGCAAACACAAGGTTATCGTCACAGCACTCGTATCACAATGCTTGATTAACAATCAAATCATTTATGTACCAGGAAGTATAATATTACGATCTCAAGAATCATATTTTCCAGGGTACTTGATATCCCTGGGGCTATCCTACCCTTGTATGCACAGAAATCACCTTGAAGTGTGAGTATTACTATGTAATGTTATATCCATGTTTATTTGTATTGTTGTTCATGCGCTTGAGATTAGACATTCCTTTAAAAAAATCTAAGAAATCACCTTGAAGTATGATTATTACTATGTAATTTTATATGCATGTTTGTTTGTATTGTTGTTCATGCGCTTCAGATTAGACATTCATTAACAAAATAGCAATAACATCGTACAAGCAACATAAGTGCTCGATATTATATACCAGTTATTTGTCTTGGTTTCTTTAAAAAAATACATGCACGAATATGTCATAATAAAGCACTGAAATGCATGAAAGAATTTTCGTAGTCATAATAATGTTTTTACTGTCATATAATTTTATTGGCTTATTTTTCTTCTTTTTTCCTGATATTTATACAGGGTGGCACATTTTACCATTTATAATGTTGCGCTATTGGCAAGGCAAGGGGATGTTGGGATTTTACATTACTAATTTAGAAATAATGCCATCTTTTAAACCGTTTCCCGTGCCATGTAAACCTATGATTACATTTGTCCTCATTTTTAGTGACTAATCATTACTCTTTTTTTGTTGGTAGGTTTTAAGCCAAAATACCTATAAAAGTGTCCGTTAGCATGCACTTGAAAATGACAACCATCGGCATTGGCAATGACTGGTGCTATCACATGACCGTGCGCTGAGTGACATGATTTGATCTTGTTTGTATCGACATAGAACCTTGTAGCCTGTATCGAGGAAATGAGGAAGATAAACAAATACTACTCATGTCACGAACAACTAAAACGTGGCCTAAACAAATAAACATCACGTTGTAGATTAATTATGCATTATCTGAAAAGTATATAGGCCATAAAGGGTCATGGCATCAACTTCCTCTAAAACAACAGACAGTTAAGACAGGATATAGCCTAGTACTAAAATTCTCGCTCGTTATAGCGCCCTTTCTTAAAACAGAGTAGGCCTACACGTACTAAAAATCACATATTAATATTCGGTGGTTTGGAAACTGGGTGAAAGCAAGCACCAATACCTACATAATCATAATATCATAGTGAATTTATCAGACATAGTATAATTTGATACTAATATTCTAATAAGCTACAATTTGATTGGGGGGGGGGGTCTTTCGTCTCCATGACAACATGTATGACGCCACAGACCCATTTATAGAAGTTAAGTTTCAAATGAATGGCAAGGTATGTAACCTTTCTGAGAATAATAGTGTTCAGATGAAATGATATTGTAAAATGTTTAAATTTGTTATAACTATACGTATACCTTCAAAAAGAAATAAACTACCAAATATTTCAGAATGAAGACTATTGCATGATAATACCATTTTATACAGTTTTGATTTTTGTTAAACTCGTATCAGTTTTAGCAGTTACATTTAGTAAATGTGATGAGTCTTACAGCTAAAAATACACACATTCTTTCATAAAATATGAGGGGGCTCTATATTACTTGGAATTTACAATGTTGTATTCATACTAGAAACCTAAAATGGTCACCTACTTTCTCTAAGTGTAATGTATAAAACTATAAAGTCTTCCCACGTTAATTTTGAGAAACGAAAAGAGTCTCAAATGTTCTATGGTCTAGTTTTATGTCACATTGAAGGAATTAAGAATTTCTCACGAATCCATAAAGTAAATTATATACAATACGCATGTCGTTTCAAAAGTTAAGATCCACACAGGCCGCCGCTAAACCTTTTTAATTGGGGAGGGGTGATCCCAGCCAAATTTGCCGACAGTGGATTGACAATATCTACACAATATAATAATACAGAGTGATAATACTTAACCAATAATGGAATAATTTATAGACTGAAAAGTCATAGATTATGGTGATTTTTAGACATGTCTTTGGTACAAAATACGAATGTAAATCCGTCGACAAAAATGGTTATCTGACCCCTCCCTCTCGGCGACGCTCCTGCGTAACAAAATATACACTTAGTAGTGTTCGATTTATTAAAAGTACTGACTTCATATTGAGAACTGTTTATGATGGTGATATGCTATAGTTGCTTGATCGAATATTTCAAATGTACTGACAACAAAAGTACACATTTATCATTGGTGTTCATTCAATTTCAAATCGTGTCAAGATATGAAAAGCGATCAAAAATGTTCCCAACTATATTATCAATAAGTTAACAGTCATTATTTTGATTACATGGAAGTTAGCGATTGATCCCTTTACTAATGTCATCAGTTATTATGCGAGCTTTGTCTATCTGGTGATTCCTTCCTCGCGCTTCCAAACGATCTAGATGGATTGTTCGAGTTTTGTCTCACAAACGAGTCTTTCTTCAAGCTACAAAATGAAGGGTGACCATCTCGTACATTTACTGTCCTGATTGCCCCCTCCCCTCTCCCCTCTGAATGTTGGTGTAGGCTCATCGCACGGCGAAGACACTTGGAAGGTTTAGGGATCGAACCTATCTGACATCTGATGATGTATCGAAAGACCACTTTCATGGTGGGATGCTTGTAGGCGTATATTATGGGATTCACACAGCCATTGAACACAAGGGGGATGCTTGCGTAGAGTACAAGAAGATCTAGTATCGGGCCTGAAGGGAGGATTAACGTAATGGTATATGGTATGATACACAGAAAAAACGCACAGATGACATAAAAGAGATTCTTGGTAATCTCAATTTCGCGTGTACTAACTATTTTTTTAGATCGTTTCTTCGTTTCCACTTTGCCGCCATTGGCATGGGCGTGGCTATGTGTTTGACTTGGAACTGCACTCGTATCCGTATGGTGTTCCTGAGTACTGCTGAGATCATCCAAGTTGCTCGGTTCACTCGGGGGTAATTTTGAAGTCGAGTGGTTCCGCAGACGGCGAACGTGACGTCTGATGTAGATCCAGATTTTGATGTAGCAGAAGAGAATAATGGCGAAGGTAAATAAGAACGTGATAGCGACTAAGATGTCACTCACGAATGCAAGATCATCAGTTTCATCCCACAGACACGCCCTATAAGCAGGTGAGTAACCAAGCTTACCAATGCCGACGGCTTGAGGCAGAACCAGTACGATGGTTGGATACAACCAAGCAATGGCGGTCATTGTGAATAACTTTCTCGTCGTGTAGAGCCAAGAATACCTCTTTCTTGGTTGTGTGATGAGAAAGCAACGATTAAATGCTATCAGAGCCAATGTCAGGATGCTGCCCACCAAGCAGATGATACTGATAGCTCCTATGAAGGCGCACAGGCCACCGGGGAGACGTGTACTGTCATCTCGACTCAGAAACATGGCCACCTGGAAGGGAAGGGTCAAGCATGATAGCAGGTCGGTGATTGCAAGACTGACCACGAACACGTTGGTTGGTGTCTGTAGTTTTCTGCAGAGTGCGACGGCGGCGATGACCATGGAGTTACCGACGATGCCAAAGATACAGATGATGATGTAGCAGACAGAAATGACGATGAACTGAGTATTACTCGCCAGCTCCACGTTAATAGGCCGTTCTGTCGATCCATCATCCACGGGAGACGCCATGCTGACGGTGGAGTTTGCCATAATGATGACGATCAAATTAAGATATAAGTGTGATGCTTTGGAGTTCCTGGCAGAAGTCACATCTGCATGAAATATTGTCACCACATCCAGGCTTGTCTATTGCTGATAGAAAAGAAGTTGATCAATTCTAGTTTCAAACATCACTCATTCGTCAATCTGTCTCCTAAAACATCGTTGCATTTCACTTTCAGTAACTAGGATAGAAGTGTTCAACATGTTAGACGAAGATGCACGATAGCATGTTCCAGGGAAGTATATCTGCGAACGTTTGTCGACTTCACTGGTAACAGAAAGTAATAATGAACCCTTGTTGAAACGCAGGTATAAAAACAAATTTGTCTGACTCTTATTTGTTCAGGAGTTAGAAGTGAAATCAAGCTCTGAGTGGCTGGTATTGGTTACTGCACACGCGTTCTTGCTCTCTCTCTCTCTCTTTTCGTCAGACAGTGACCCAATTCATTTCGTTCAAATAAGTTGGTGAGCACTTCTAAATACAACGCATGCGCATAACGATGTTAATCGATATGTCGTTTAGTGTGTTGACTGCTGATTTCATTGCTGCTTTTGTAGAATATGCGGGTCTGTTTTCCTGACAATGTTTCATTGTCACGCTTTTGCCTCTAGCTCCTATGTCAATTATTGCAAGCCTGGTGTTCGTATCAAGTCTAAGGATGACTGGAGTAGCATCTGTTGATTTTGGAGACGAAAAGGGTGGGGTGGTTGAAGTTGACAGACGGAATTGGTGTTATTGGGATGGGTTCATTCAAGAAAAGGCATCGAAATGAAAGGAGGTATGAGTCACAGTTGATGGTCTAAGGGAAACAAAGCCCCCGGCAAGATGTATCTTTAGTACACATTAATTAAGTAACAGAAAGAAATGATAATATTAATAATTATAAAAAAATCTCCCATGGCGATAATTTAAGTTTTAACAGACACGTACGATTTTAATAAACATTCTCCTCTGCTTGTCTGAGAATCATGGACCTGAAAGTGAGACAACCCTTATTTTAGATTTCAAAAGAGAATGTATTAATGAAGAAAGCGTTAATAGAATACAACTATTATTTGTCTAATCATTGATAATCAGTTCACAGTAATCAGTAAATCAAATCAATCCATCTTCCTTATTGTCACCAACTCACCATCATAGGTTCTACAAAGCGAAAGATTTATACCTTGAAGGGGAGCCATGGGGGTGATACTTCCCCTTTCTCAACGAGCGATGAAAGGTGATTATCTTAAATCTAATGATAATCCCAGATCAGCCCGATTCCACTGATAAACTTCAGGAAGTCCTTGTCTTGTCCACATGCAAGGGAAATGGATCTAGCTGTGTTTTGGCTTTCTCGTTCTCGTCCCACTTTCATTGAGATATCAGTGGGGAAAACAAATTAATTATCGAATTAGTATTAAAACATGGCATCGGATTGCTTAACACGGAAATAATGAGGGTAATTCCTTGAGGGATTACAGTGCAAAGACACGTCGTGTGTATATCTTTGTAAAATTGCACACAAAAAAGAGAGATTAACTTGACATGAATGTATATTTTAGTGATGCTTTATATGCACCACAATTTACAAGAGTTATGTGCACTATCGCCACGTCTATAGGATTATTCTGAGGATAATCATGTTTGAAAATGTACATGTTTATTCAGAATGTAAAGAAAAGGGTTTGCTACGAGATGATGTGAACATATAGGAATTATTGGTCCAAATATTAAGAAGAAAAAAAACCTCTTCAAAATAGAACTGAGAAAAGAATTAAATTGCATGGGCATATTATATTTAAACAACTTTTATTTAAAAAAAAAAAACCAACGAAAAAAAAATGCATATAATTATAGTCAAGTCATCCATATGAAGCAAAGCCGGCTAACAACTCCTCCCCCCTCTCACCTTCACCCCAATTAAAAATTAAATGCAATGGATAATTATGTATGGAAATGTTGATGGGTGCCCCAGATTTTGGGAAATGGCTCCATTAATACAACGTTAAAGTATAGGTAGCATAATACCCACGCACTCCTAAGGGAAATTTTGCGCGCCCCTCTCTCTTACCACCACCATCACCACCACCACTACCATGTTTGTAGATTTCTGGATCCGCTAGGACAAAGACTACCTTCATACTATTCATCCGAGTTTTCTCGAGTAAAACTGAGAGAAGATAATAGAGTTGATAAACAAATGTATCGAATGGTGTTAATCACCTCTGAATTTCTTGTTTCGAATAGTCATTAAGGCTTGATACATGCACACTATAGTCTTCCCAATTGATTAAAAACTAATTATTTTCAATACGTGTAATTTAGTGGAAGTCAATATGGTAGAAAAACATAAGGATTGCGAAATACACTTTCAGCTTCTATTTCCTGATATGATATTCTTCACAGAATAACGCCAAGATCAATATCTCTAGCATCCGTTGAGAAAGCTATCAAATTTCTCGCGGTTATTGGGATTGATTCTTACTGTAGTTTTAAAGCCCCTCTAAAGTGTTCGGACACAAAATTTCGCCAAAAGTTAGATGGCAAACTTTTACTTAAATTGTATCGTAATGTTAAGGAGGATGTCATTATTTTTTAGACACAGTTCTGCAAAGATCCCCCCCCCTCCAAAAAAATATATGTTTGAAGACAAAATTGATAAAAGAATGCATAATTTGGGTTTCCTGTTGTACGCAGAAAACCTATATGTTGTATTCTTTCATCAATATTTGGCTTCAAACACATTTGTTTTGAAAATCCTTGTAGAAATGTGTCTTAAATGACATCCTCGTTCACATTATGATACAATTTTAGTGAAATGTTGCCATGAAACGTTTGAGGATCCCAACACTTTAGAGGGGCTTTAACTACTCATTTCTGATGATTTGGTATAATATTCCTTGAAAGAGGATCTCAAGTATATGCTTTCAGCATGCACCTGGCCTTCAGTACATGATGTACATCCGCTTTGCTCAATCCCATGAACTCTGTACATGAATATCATGAAAAATGTACTATAATCTTTTTATTTAATTGATCCTTATCATTTAAAAAATTAACATATAAATGTGACGTTCATTTTCATGATACACTATAGGTAACATCACAACAATATAAATATATACATCAGGTATACGAGGTCGAGGGAAAATGGAAAGAGGAGAAGAAGAGATGACAAGAGAGAGAGAGAGAGAGAGAGAGAGAGAGAGAGAGAAGATGAATAGAAGATGAATAGAGAGAAGGTGAAAGAAAACAAAGTATATTCATAATACTGATAAATAAAATATTATCCCTCATTATTTTTGTAATGAGCGTTAATTGTGGTGTACATTTTTGTTTTCTGTTTAGAATATTACAACAGGTAATTGCTAATTTTAAGTTGCAATGTGCCACATTTTTCAGAGACATATCAGTGCCAATTTCTTTCCTCTTGCACATTTATATGAGGTTTGAAAAATTAAAGTAAATACAAAAAAAACTTCAACAAGCTCCGCTTCTAGTTAGTTCGTCTTTGTTTGTGTTATTTCTATTATATTTGTCGTTTCGTTGCATATTTTTCCGTAATATAATTATTCATTGTATTATGTTTGGCATGAGAAATAATAAAAATCATTTGAATTTGATAATATAGCTTTTTTGTTTATCCTTCCCTCCCTTTCTCTTAATACTCATGATATCCATCGGACCAAAGGAAAAAATACAATCGTTAATAATGCTTTTCTTTTTACGCATTTCTTAATAAGCCTAGAAAATAATACGTAGTTGAAACTTTAAACTCTTAAAGCGTCCCCAAATATAATTATCAAAGAGCCAGAATGACTATACTAAAAATTTAATTTTAGATGAAATTCTCCACACATCCACTGATTTCAATTAAATCATGTTATTGTTAAGTTATTTCTATTAAGTTTTGTTTTGAAGATCATTTTTAAAAGGCCATTTATGTGCTTTTTATGATCCTCCCACTTGAGGTATTTTACATATTATGTTTGTATTTTGAAGATTATATAATATCGTCTTTATCTTGACGTGGAATGGAAGAGCCTTCTTTCTCATTACCGTATTGAATTCTGAGCTCCACAAAAGTCATATTAGTAGGAGGTGTAAGCAAAGAGCTATTAAAGCTCCTTGGTAGAATTGAAAGATTTATATTTCCCTGGAATGAATAAAATATCCTCAGTCTATGACATAATCAAAGGGGTATAGTATTTAAAATGCAATGTATTTTTTATCGTCTTTCTCTCCTGCTGCTGTTCTTGTTTTTGTTTCGATTTGTTTTGTATGAACTCAATGTGAAATGAAATCAAATTTAATGCACAAATCTTTTTTAAGTGTCTCGTAACAAATTATGTCATTCACCTGTTACGAATAATTCTGTGTCAAAAGTCAGAATTGCGAATTGCATACATTATGGCTTTTCCTACCTAGCAACATGTAATGTATGTAATTCGCATCGTGACTATTGACATGCAGTTATTCATAACAGGTGAATGAAATAATTTGTAACGAGGCACTTAACAAAGATTTCTGCATTAAATTTGAGTGCATTTAATTTGATTACATTACGAAAAATAACTGTACATAATTATACAAGGCATTCTCCGCCAGAGTGTTCAATGCAGGTAGCATGAGAAATTTATAAAAAATCTTTTAGATTTGCAAACTCTAATATTTACAGAATACGAAACAATGAATGGGTGATTAGTAATAAACCCTATTTTGGGGAGAGGGAGTAGTCAGAGTAGACCATGATTTTACAATTTTCGATAGCATAAAAGGTACGTTACTACAATTTTGTTATGTACAAAGTTCCGAAATTCTGTAGGAATATTTGGAATTGATTGTCAACATGTATATCAAAATGACGTATGAGGGTGTGTAGTAACTTTGCAGCAGTTCCTGTTATAACCACTTTTATAAAAACAGAACAAACTGTGAGAACTTTTTTTAACCGCGACTGGATTGTGTCAAACAGTGGTGAATCACAATTAATATATATCCACCTAAAGTGATATAGCCCTACTAAAAAGATTGGAGTCATCGATAAAAAAACTGAAGGTCTTTTACTGCCCATTGTATTCCAACGCCACTGTTGTGTCATTGTGTGAATAACAGCGTGTTCATAATTTATTTTAATTCGTGAAATTTTCTTAGTCCGCGATCATCAATCATGATGTCATCATTGTGTTTTTGATGCAACGCTAAATAATTTATTTACGTCTCATCCGAATTCGCATTTGGTATCAACAATTTTGATTATTAATCAGCCTAAATTAGTAAATAAGTCATGGTAACGCTTCTGACATAATCTAATTTGAGGTCTTCTGTAAAGAATGCTTATTAATCGCAATTATAACTATAGGATTTCTCGGTCACTTTCGTAACCTTTTCACTCGTTTTGATACAAAGTTCATTCAAATTCGCGAAATAAAGCTGCCGGCGTGTAAATTTCATTCAAAATAACACTTTTGTTTCATTTTATCTACTTATTCGGTTAATGGATTTAGCACTTGTTTCATTCAATTTAAAAACCGCTAACAAATGCGCAGTTTGCATTCATTTTCGTCAACAATGCCAAATCGGACGTCCGTACCATTCAATTTCACTTTGGGTCATTCTAAATAACAAAGTTTACATTCATATTCGCCTATCTTTACAAACCTATGGTATACATGCTATATGCACATGTTTCTCATCTAAATTAAACAAATGAGTTATACACACCGTCATTCTTGCTCGTCAACATGTAGAGGGTTAAACAACTCTAGATATAGATTGGACATAATCTTACTGATGTTCTCATCACGGACTTTATCGTACTCGGTCATCTTTTGGAAGTGATATTACGTAGACGAATATGATAATGTCATGCATGATGTAATTATGATCATTAAAATATAACCAAAACAAGATTTCAGGTTGTATACGTGTATTATTTAGTTTATGTCCACATGACATGAGTTATTGAGATGTGCGTGCAGTGAGAAAACAATGTATCAAACTCATTAATGATTGTGTAGCGTGATTGTGCTTGTAACTGTATGTGATCGTGATCGTGATTGTAATTGAGATGGTGATTACGATTGTGACTGAGATTGTAATTGTGACTGTGATCACGATCGTGATTATGATTCAGTGTGATGGTGATTCAGGTTTTGATGTGATTATGATTGTGATTGAACTGATACTCATAGATTGTTCTTAACATGTTCAATACAGACTAAATATAATTTTCACAAATATATATAGTTTCAAAGAGATTACGAACATCGAATAAATTATCAAAAACAAAACCAAACAAAACCATACCAAATAAATCAATGTATAGAGTATTGATACCCCCCACACTATTATGGTACGCCACTTTAGTCTGTAAACACACACTTTGTATGCACTTATAATATCATTGCATATTCATAACAAGACACTCTTGCTTAGTTCCATGCTAATTCTATATTGATGTGGTTAGGTTATATCTACTTAAAACATGATCGTTCAGTTGCTAAATAGTGATGATTTAGTGGGTATACACCCCTAGTGAGGACAAATAACATGTTTGTTGCTTACCAACCCATACAATTTGAAATGGATTTAGCATGGAACTAAGCTTGCGGGGTTCTATATAATGATCATACTGGGTAAGATTTACATGTTTAATTTGTCTGCAAAACGTGTGAAACTGTATGCAAAGAAACGAATTTGTATTCACGGAAGACGCTATTACGTAATCGCGAATCGTCGCGCTTTAAATTTATTGAATGAAAATTTTACGAAAAAGAAAATACGTTTTAATTCGAATGAAAATGAAATGTTTTTGAATGATCGTTTTAGGAATTTAAGTGCTAAATAAAGAATTTGAACGAAAAATAACAGCTGCGGTGACAGAATCGGCGAAATTGAATGAACATAAAATGAATATGTGTGGCCAACTTACGAAAGTGACCGAGAAATCCTATATTAAATAGAATATAAAAAGAATCAAAATAATACATTTACAGTTTGGATAAACAAAACACTTTTAAGCCGTTATATCTCGAAATCTATGATGTTTAACTATCAATCAATAACAAAGAGTATGACCCAATGCTGGTAACATATTCGAGTATGTGTTGCGGAATATTTGAGTGATCTGACCACGAATGAACACATTTTTTTGCTTCAACTTTTTGGACCCTCCGACAGGCCATTTTATTGAAAATAAATCTCTGAATAACATATTTGAATACAATCATGTACAAATGAATATCATATAAAACTTCAGAATAAGATATGGTAGGTTATCAAATTTATTATGGGGGTGTTTTAGTGTTTAGAACTTTAGAACCGTAATTTAAACACTTTTTCCATTATTCATACCACTATTTTTCACTGTTGTGAAACATTTTAACGTATTTGGTCGCAATATTGGCGACATGCCTTCAAGAATGTGAAAGCGTAATATTTGGTTACACTTTATACTTGGAAGAGTATGCAACATAATGGAGAATAATAAAGGCCTTTGATTTGAGTCCATATTGATTGTCTTTGGTCGGGAACACATCAATAAAAACGATGCTTAGCTGGCGACAAAGGGAAAAACGAGGTTTGTCCATATTTTGCTTATAAGTTAATTTAATAAAACTTATTATTTTATCGGTCGAAAAAAATAATGAAAACAGATCAGGATTGCCAGCAGCACACTTTTTGAACACTAGCGGAGAATGCGACATATAGAAGCGGTCTGTCATCGGCAACACAAAAGACCTGCATGATTAGCCCACAAAGTCGTTATTAAACAGATTATGGTTTTATGAAGATAATCAGTGCTATCAGACATCCAGTGTTCCGTGGGAACGACAAACATAAATGTTCAGCTTAATATGATCTTCGGAAATGAAGAACATTTCGGACAGAAAGAGAGAGAGAGAGGGAGAGAGGGAGAGAGAGAGAGAGAGAGAGAGAGAGAGAGAGGGGGTAGGGGTGGGAGAATAGGGGAGAAGGAGGGGGCATCGGTCCGGTTTCTTTTCTTAAACTCGACTTTAGACCGTCAACTAAGCGTTTACATTTTAGTTTTAATTCCATGTATTTTATAGCGTTGCTTGGTTCATTTCATGCTATGACTGGATAAATAATAAAGTACCACTATGCTCTTGACTTTAATAAGAGGGATCACGGGTTCGATCCTTGATCAGTTCTATATGATCCTTGGACAATTAAGAGGTTTTACCTATAAAATACCCACTCTACACGGGTGAATTAAATGGTTACCTGGCATTGCTGCATCAGGACTCTCAGTAGCAAGAACGTATTATAGCCTACTAATGAGGCTATGGCATGAGTAATTAATTTGTATTATTATTATTGTTTCGATTGTCATTATTATAATATTTATTATCATGAGTAGTTATTAGTATTTTAGTTATTAGTAATATTGGTATTATTACCAATATTATTATTATGGTTATTATTATCATTAACATCATTATCATTATTATTATTGCTAATATTATTATCATTATTATTATCATTATTATTATTATTATTAGGCCTATCCTCATTATTATTATCTTTGTTACTGATTGCATTATTATTATTAACATTATTATTATACATCATCTATGACTACGGTGCAATTAGAAAGTCTGAACATATTTGCTCGTTTCGCTGGCCCGAAAGTAGTTCATTCCGACCAGGGGCGTACGCAGGGGGGGGGGGGGGGTTTGGGGGTTCAAACCCCCCCTTTGGTATTTTTATGTATGTAAACCCCCCTAAAAAAAACCTAAAAACCCCTCCCTTTGGTTTTTTTTTTTTTTTTTTTTTTTTTTTTATTATTAAAAAAAAACAACAAATTATACCCACGGCTAACCTAAATAAGGTGACCTTACCCCCCCCCCCAACGAAGAAAAATGTCAAATTTTGAAATTTTGAGACCAAAAAACAAAGTGTCCGCTTACCCCCCCCCCCCCCCCCCCCACTGAGCGACTTTTTGGCTGGCTGAGTCGTTGCGATTTTTTTTGGCCTCCAAAAAAAAAAAAAAAAGTCCGCTTACCCCCCCCCCTGTTACACCCTCAAATGTAATAACTCCCACAAATAACGCCCACAAATGTAATAACACTTTACCCACAAATGTAACAACACCCACAAATGTAATAACACTTTACCCACAAATGTAATAATTTCACCCACAAATGTAATAATGACTTTACCCACAAATGTAATAAATTTGAACTGATATTTTGAATCACCCACAAATGTAATAATGACTTTACCCACAAATGTAATAAATTTGAAGGGATATTTTGTCGAATTTAAAACTAAAACCCTGTAATAAAGCATGGGTATAGCGCGCAGTCTTTGCTCCAGACCCGGTTATTTCAAAACAATTAAAAAATCTTCAAAACTAAGACCACACCATCTTCCAAACTAAGACCCGGTAATAAAGCATGGGTTTAGAGCGTAGTTTTTCTTCCAGACCCGGTTATTTCAAAACTTTTTAAAAATCTTCAAAACTAAGACCCCATCATCTTATTCCTGTGGAAGAACAAATATAAGTATTGAGCGTGGTCTTTCCTCCAGACCCGGTTTTTCAAAAGTTAAAAAACAAACAAAAAACAAAACAAAACAAAACAACAAAAAAACCTTTTAAACTAAGACCCCTCTATCTTCCAAATTAAGACCCGGTAATAAAGCATGGGATAAGAACGTAGTCTTTACTTCAGACTCGGTTATTTAAAAAAAAAAATCTTCAAACTAAGACCTCACCATCTCATTCCTGTGGAATAACATGGGTATAGAGCGTAGTCTTTCCTCCAGACCCGGTTATTTCAAAGGAAATAGAAATTTAAACAAATCTTCGAAACTAAGCCCATCATCTTATTCCTCTTTTTTTTCATTTAAAAAATAAATTACATTATTACATATGTGGATACAACACGTCACAAATAAATGATTGGTCGGCGGTCACACGAACTGACGAATCAGTCAAAATGGTCCATATATATAACACACAGAGGAGGGACCGATTCGATGGTTCGTTGACCGTCGACGATTTCTTAATCATGTAAATATTCTATTGTAAACAAACAAAAGGGTATCAACTGGGTTAAAGAGCTTCCCTCTTATACAAAACTCCTAAACGAGGACCCGAAAAAGGTCCTTGGATGGAAATCTCCTTTCGAGATTTTCTTTAGTAGGAAACCAGAACAAAATTATATCTCCCGTCAAAAAAACAAACTATACTATCCATGGTTGGGAAAAGAATGTACAAGCTGTTCGAAGAAAGGCTTACAAGGCTTTGCAGCGTGTAAAAAAAAGAACGATTAGATCCCAGGAAAAAAAACTTAATGTACCAAACATACCAGATCAGGTAAAGGTTGTTAATATTCTTTATCTCATTGTATAATTAAAATAATTATTTCCTTTTGATCAGTCATACTTCATTTCAACTCCGTCTACTCTTAAAGCATCTGAAAAGTATTACTGAAAAACTTTTGGAGTTGTACGTGTTAAGTAGTTTTATATGGACGAATACTAAGATACAGAAAGCCAGGTACATTTAGTATTTCGGCATCTTGTTCTCTTGTTTTTCCTAGCTTAGAAGAATTGTCACGTGTTAGGTTGTTTGCGTTTTATATCAAGTTCAGTTGATGTTATCAGGTTCAATATTGCCCAAATTATAACCTTGTTTGCTTGTAAAAGACATGTGAGTTACTCCACCTTTTTATACGTAATAATTATTTTGGTTCTGTTACCGTCTGTATATTAATGAAACAACCTCTTCATTCGTTTGGAATAAAATACTTTCTATCTTACAAAATCTATGTATCCATCATTGCATTTAATACTATAAAACCATAACCTCTGCAATTTACTCACATTGATTGAGAGAGTATATAGATATTTTATCAGTCAAAGGGTTCTGCAATCGTTCATCCAAAACATGCAAATATGTTTCGCGCGATCTCGTTATACAGCTATTTATGATTTGTTATATGAAAGTATGCGTTGTTATTTGCTTGTTAACCGATTATCATCCCCCCAAAAAAGAAAAAACAGGGTCATAGTACATAATAAATATAAGGTATAATGTGTAAATCATCAGGGATAATTATGTTATAATAATTAATCTCAAGGAAGATATGCTGCCGGCGAAGAAGCAAATGGAGGAATAGAAAACATTATAAAAAAAAGCTGAAGATGGAAAACGACATTGCCAGATAGACAGAGAGACAGACAGAGAGAGGGAAAGAGAGAGAGAAAGAGAAAAAAAGGGGGGGGGGGGGGGGGGGGGGAGGGGGCGGGAGAGATAGAAAGTTGGACGTAGTCCGTACTGTATTTATTTATATGATTTTTGTCTCTCCGATCAACGGTCAACGAACCATCGAATCGGTCCCTCCTCTGTGTGTTATAAATATGGACCATTTTGACTGATTCGTCAGTTCGTGTGACCGCCGACCAATCATTTATTTGTGACGTGTTGTATCCACATATGTAATAATGTAATTTATTTTTAAATGAAAAAAAGAGGAATAAGATGGTGGGTCTTAGTTTCGAAGATTTGTTTAAATTTCTATTTCATTTGAAGTAACCGGGTCTGGAAGAAAGACTACGCTCTATACCCATGTTATTCCACAGGAATGGGATGGTGAGGTCTTAGTTTGAGATTTTTCTTTTTAAATAACAGAGTCTGAAGTAAAGACTACGTTCTAATCCCATGCTTTATTACCGGGTCTTAATTTGGAAGATAGAGGGGTCTTAGTTTAAAAGGTTTTTTTGTTTTGTTTTGTTTTGTTTTGTTTTTTGTTTGTTTTTTAACTTATGAAAAACCGGGTCTGGAGGAAAGACTACGCTCAATACTTATATAATAATGTTCTTCCACAGGAATAAGATGATGGGGTCTTAGTTTTGAAGATTTTTAAAAAGTTTTGAAATAACCGGGTCTGGAAGAAAAACTACGCTCTAAACCCATGCTTTATTACCTGGTCTTAGTTTGGAAGATGGTGTGGTCTTAGTTTTGAAGACTTTTTTTTTTTTTTTAAATAACCGGGTCTGGAGCAAAGACTGCGCGCTATACCCAGCTTTATTACAGGGTTTTAGTTTTAAATTCGACAAAATATCCCTTCAAATTTATTACATTTGTGGGTAAAGTCATTATTACATTTGTGGGTGATTCAAAATATCACTTCAAATTTATTACATTTGTGGGTAAAGTCATTATTACATTTGTGGGTGATTAAAAATTATTACATTTGTGGGTAAAGTGGTTATTACATTTGTGGGTGAAATTATTACATTTGTGGGTAAAGTGTTATTACATTTGCGGGTGTTGTTACATTTGTGGGTAAGTGTTATTACATTTGTGGGCGTTATTACATTTGTGGGAGTTATTACATTTGAGGGTGTAACACCCCCCCCCCCCTCCCCCCCACTGAGCAACTTTTTGGCTGGCTCAATCGTTGCGATTTTTTTTGGCCTCCAAAAAAAAAAAAAAAAAAGTGTCCGCTTACCCCCCCCCCCCCCCCATCCCCACTGAGCGACTTTTCGGCCGGCGCGATTTTCAAATTTTCGGGAGAAAATATTTTAAAACCCCCCCCCCCCCTTGAAAAAATCCTGCGTACGCCCCTGATTCCGACCATGGGCTAGTATTCACCAAACAAAATCGGGACAAAAATAAGGGAAAAGCTGATTCATAATTTAATGTAATGTATGAAGTGGGGTGGGAGTGGTAGGCCTATTTTATGTTATATATATCGGCCTATGTAATTTATTTTTCACATTCCAGTAAAAATAATGTATTAAATAAATTCAAAATATAAAATAATTGTGTAGGCCTAAATTGTCATAAATTACAAAGGAATATATACAGAGGAAAAAAACTGGACAACCATACACGAATATTAATCGACAAAGAGGTGGAATAATGATTAAACTGTTATGTGGATGAGGAAAAACAAAAGCAACGGTTGCTTGTGGGGCCCAAAATAATTAAAATATCGAATTGTAAAAAAAATCGTATTCATTAGAATATTACAGTTACTATGCTAAGAAGAGAAATGCATATTTAACAATATTTTTACAAAGCTTTTAAGAGAAAGAGAGTTTTATGGTCATCGCTTAATCCATTCCAGTGAGGACAAGGCCTCTTTATAGTATACATAATATTTTTTTCCTTTTCTTCGGGTCCTAGTGTAGTATAGGCCTAATTAATTATTATGCAAGCTTCTGGTGTTTTATTTATGAATATAACTATTTGATATATACCAATCGCGATACATTTTAGTCACTGTAATTTGATTTCTGGCCCGCCAAACAAACCGTTGGGGGCCTATAAAGTCTCATCTTTCATCCGATTGCTCAGGGAACGGGCTGAGGTTCTATTTATGAAGCATCAGACAAGCAAAGTTGAAAAAAATACCATATTTCCCGGTATCTAAAAAAAGTTAATAATTGTAAACTACATAATTACTAAATTAGGCCTATCTATGTACATCACATGATTCAGATAAGGGCTCGGTCCTGCTCTAGCTGATTAGGTGCTGATCTATGAACACTATGAACATGACAGACAATGAAAGCGGACAAAATATACAGTTCCTCAGGTAGACAAAGGGACATCTCTTCACTGCTATTATGTAAAAATGTGTAGAACAGGTGTCACATGCATATTCACCTGTTCTACACATTTTTACATAATAGCAGTGAAGGGATGTTCCTTTGTTTTCCTGAGGAACTGTATATTTTGTCCGCTTTCATTGTCTGTCATGTTCATAGTGGAAGCACCCAAGCATATATGACATTCATAGAGCTATACCAAGTGTGAGTTATCCTTTAGATTTTAGGGTGATGTTCATCTCTGAACAAATATTCAAAGCCAAATATTTAAGGACGACAACAACAAAAACAACAAAAACAACAACAACGGGGGTGGGGTGGGCGTGATCCCCAATGCCATCTCTCCAGATCCAGTGTTATGAAAATGAGTAATGATGACGTCGTTGAAGCGGAATGGGAACTAGTGACTGACGATGTGCGCTTAGCTGCCACAGAAAACTTACTCTGAGATTTTGGTAAAATTTGTACACTGATGTCGGAAGTGAACATGTAACATCATATAACGTTTCCCTTCGTTTCCTATAGGTTTATATGGTGAATTTTCCTCGGAAATAGTGTATTTGTCGTGTTGATCCTGCGTGATAGCGTGTCATAGACGTGTAGATTTGCAATTGTAAATTTGTGGAGCCCCATCTACTTAAATTTGTGTATGGTGAGTACCACTTTGACCATATCGATGATGACATCAATTTAATCTAACAATTGTATGAAGTTAGGCTTGATATAAGTTGATGAAATAACGCTTGCGGCTCCATAAAGTTTACATAGATCTAAACATTATTGAAAACAAGATGTCAGGAGAGAAGTGCGAAATATTTTGATTTTTCATTTGTGATCATGTGATGAAACTTGAAAGTGAGACCAATCGTAAACTTCACATTTCATCCACTCCAGCAACAGAGCAAAGCATAGAGAGTCAATGCTATTATGCTAATGCGTATTGACCTTTAGCACTGCATACTTGCTGTGAGGCAGGTATTATTAGACCTATACACAAATACACACACCACACAATATTGCATAGACTGCACACAATCATGCCGAAGCGGCTGTAAGCAAAGTTTGACAGTAGACTTACAATTTGAATTTTTAAATTAATCTTTTAACATCAGTAAGTTGAAAAAATGTATTTTACTGCTATTTAGGTGTCATCAATTGTCACTAAAGTACCGATTTTTAGTGAAATCAATTGAGTTTTGTACAGTAGTGTTTGAAATGTTGAGAATCAAAAGCACAGCTTTTACTACACAGCCAGGATAGTGATGCTCCTATGTGTGCATTTCATCATCGGCTCCACACATCTCTGCACATAGCAGCATTACAATCCTGGCTGTGTAGTAAAGCTTATCTGTACTAGTTTATAGGAGGGATTAGACCACCCCACAAGGTCACTGGACAGGTGGTTATTTCATCAACACGGCTCTCAATTAACATAAGAAAAAGGGGATCATGATCATGGGGGACCAATCAATGGTCACCGATTATGCATTGTTTTCTATATAGAGGGAGCTAGTAGCTATAAGTAGGACAGTGTGGCTTTAAGACGGGCAACACTGTATTGCAGTACATTCACGCAATATTTTGTAAGACCTGCTATATGGATACTTTCAAACGATATGATAAACAATTTAAGGAATCATTATTGAATACAAATAAGTAATGAATGGAACTTTCAAGTTTTGTTGGTGAAAATTTCGGTGGTTTTCCAGATATTTGAGCCTACTTTTAGTTTTACTGATTGGGCCAACCGTCTTATTTACCAATTTGGCCAATATTGCGAGTTTACAGGAGCAAGGTGAATAACTATCACAGTATCCCCCCCCCCCCCCCCGAAAAAAAGGATGCTGTAGATATGTTATTGTTAGCACACACTTCTGGCCTTACATGTACATGTGTCTACTGTCTTATAGCCTTTGTTATGCCCATGAACTCTAACACATTATTTTTTAATTCCTTACAAATCCTATTCCAAAAGTATGTTACCAGGTAATTTCAAGTCATTTTATTATATAAATGTGTCAAAATGTTGAAAATAGTCATATTTTAAAGATTTAAAGGTAAATAATGTTGTACAAAGTTCAGTTCATTTTAACAAAACTTGTTAGGAATCGTTCCTTAGGCAAGAGGGATTAAAATTGTTCAAATGGAGTAACGTATCCCAAAGGGGGGCCTGGGGGCAGCACCCCAAAGTTCTTGAGGGGGAGCAATTGTACATTTTCTTCTCCTTCTTGAAAACCTATGGCTGAATTCCAACCACATAGGCCTACATGTATGTAGGAATCACCTGCAGGAGACAGAGATCTAAAGTCGTTCGAATGTGGTGCTAACTTAAAATGAGTATATGAATACATACTGCAGGTAAATTTGCTTGAGATAAGCCACAGCACGTTGATCATGTTTTTCTTTGCCTCTGAGAGGGTCTCTGTTGTACTTAGTTTAATTGTCCCCACAGTAGGGGCTGTTTGGCCCAAAGAATGTTATTCCTACCTTGAACTAATGCTATGCAATTTGAATTCTGGCTATTGACATACAATTATTCATAACAGGTGAATAAAATCATTTGTGACAATGCATTTAACAAAGAATTATGCATCAAAACTGATTGAATGAAAATGGTCCGTTATACTCCCAGTGGGGGTTGTTTGGCCAAAAGTAAATTTGTGTTGAATACCATTCAATTGTTCTGTTACCACAGGAGTATCTGCATCACACAACAATGGAGTTTCTGATTGTCTGTACATGGATCTTATCAAGTCTGGTGATCCAAGGTCATTCCTCTACTCCAATCATTGCTACTCTACCAGCTGAAGGTAAGATGCTTATTACCGTATCCGGACACCTACCCCCTGGACATCCACCCCCGGATAATGCTTTATTCTCGAAAGCAGACTAACTTTAGTCCATGGTTTAATCCACCGACTAAGTATCGAATGCCAAGTGTCCATATGAATATGTTTTTGAATAATTTAATCTGTCACTAAATTAAAATAAAATGTAATAACATAATTAATAAACAACAATATAACTATGATATAATTATGTCATCATGGTAATTTAGGGACATATTAAATTATTCGAAATATATTCATATAATAATAATAATAATAATATGTCTTGTTAACCTAGGGTAGCCTCATCAGTATTCATACTGTTCTCCCTGAGGGCACTTGGCATTCCATACTTAGTCAGTGGATTAATCCATGGACTAAAGTCAGTCAGCTTTTGAGAATACCACCCAATATGATTAGCATAACATGGGAAGTTCATCTTTGGTCCAATATTCATAACTGAAAACACAATGCTTCAGATCCACTCATGAAGATTGTACTCATAGGGATCCAAAGACAGCACCAGTACAGATATTCAACTACAAACATGCGTATGTGCTTCACGGACAGATAGGACCAATTACATGTCGATCGTACATGTATTCTTTACTTGTTAATCAGCTATAATTTGGCATTTTCTTCTTTTTTAATTTTTAAAATTGTTTGATAACCATTGAGCCTATAAAGATGAGTGCTAAAATGTAGATAATTTCTCTTGTTTGAAACTGAACAGTTGTTATCTGATACTGTCACATTATATTATGCTGTGTTGTGATTACATTTGTTGTTCTTCCTTGTATACAGTTTGTACATGGTGTCATGTACAGTATATGCTTATCAAATACCTAAATAGTCAACATCTAAAGTGTACACAATTATGTTTATTAATTGTCCTTTTTGTGGTGTTCATGTATCTATCAAAACATCTCTATGAAATTAAGATTGAAATTAGTGAATAATCATGATATTTTTTTGTTCATTATTGCAGTAAAATTGAGATTGAAATTAGTGAATAATCATAATTTTTGTTTGTTCATTATTGCAGTAAAATTTAAATTGAAATTAGTGAATAATCATGATTTTTGTTTTGTTCATTATTGCAGTAAAATTGAGATTGAAAATTTGAAATTAGTGAATAATAATAATTTGTTGTTCATTATTGCAGTTGCAGGAGTGGAGAAAGTGTATTCTAAACCTGGTACCATGGGTTTTCGTATTCTATGGAGTGAATCAAATAGCGCCCTCATTGGAGGAAGGGAAACGCTGCTCACATTAAATCATAACGATCCACACAATCTTACAATGGTAAGGATTACATGAAAAAATCATTGAACTATAGCAATTTTCCCACCCCATTTATTTAGTTTTGCAAAAGTAAACAGACTGATGTTTGCAAACGTTGTGCATAAATGTATGAAATAGATGTATGTAAGACGTGTAAGTGTATCCTATCATGGACCCTTATTGAGCTTGGCTTGCATGCTCCTATTTTATTCATTTTAAACTAATGCCCTCTTGTATTACCCCAAGAACACAAGATATGATTAATAACTATAAAATATGCAATAACTTCAGGTTGAATGCAAGGGGAAAGAATATTTAGATGAAAATATAAGGATAATAATATGAAGAAAGATAACATTCATTTTAATACTACAATTATACTATCTATACTTACATGGGCTACCTTGCCAATTAGAGATACTGTATGAGACTCAAACTTAGTGAAAATATGTATCACCATCTGGAAATGATCTGTTAATTTTTGTAAGGGTAATTGGGTCAAAGGTCAAAGGTCACAGAAGTCAACTTCTGTAATTCCAGCTATGAGTCTTGTTGTTGCAAAATCTCAAGAACATTAGAGATAAGAGACTCAAATTTAGTGATAATACAGTATGTATCTTCACCATATGAAGAGCATCTGATTATATTTTGGAGTTACATGTAAACTAGGTCAAAGAAGTCAACTTCTGAAATTCCAGCTATTAGTCTTAATATTGCAAAATCTCAAGAGCCTTGTTGTTGATATGTAACACCATAGGAAGATGATCTAATTAGATTTTGGAGTTACTACATGTAGGTCAAAGTTTCAAGGTCATAGAGGTCAATTTCTGAAAGTACAGGTTTTAGCCTTGCTATTGGGACATCTCAAGAATCACAAGAGAAAGGATTTTTGTTTTCATTGTGAAACATGTATGTCACAAATAATTCCATCTATTTTGTATACTAAATTTAGGGCGGAGGCATATAGGAGATATTTGTCTTGTTACGTATGCCTCGCAAACCATGTTTTATTGTATTTAGTTTTACCCCTCAATATTTCTTTTTCCAATATTTGTATGTATTTCTTTATTGTTTTATGCAATTTTTAAACTGTTTATACCATCAAATTTATATAAATGTTATTTTCATAAAATATATTTTATCATGGTTTGTGAAAAGAAGATGAAATGAAACAAAAAACCATGATTTGTCTGTAGTTGAGTCAGGGAATGATTGCAGTATGCTCTCCATGCGTCTTCCTGTCCAGAATCTATACTTGTCTGTCCAGGAAATTCCCATTAATTCTGTTCATTTTATCTTTATTCTCTCCAGAATATAGAGGAATTCAAAACATGTGACAATGGAAATGCATTTATCCAGTGTCGTGCTCGTACAACATTTAAAAGTGTAAGTTTTTTTTCATTTACTTTCATCATATCATTTAAAATCATCTCCGTTCCATGTAGCCATTTGATGACTCTATTGTTATGATCAGTAATAAATATAAACTACATACTACTATATATACTACTGCTACTACTACTACTACTACTACTACTACTACTACTACTACTACTACTACTACTACTACTACTATACTACTACCTCTACCACTACCAATACTACCACCACCACCTCCACCACCACCACCACCACCACTACTACAACAAAAGCAAAAACAACACTACTTCATGTACTGGTACAACTACTACCGTACTTCTATTAATAATGATAATAATAAAATCTCCACTTCTAGTACTACTACCACTACTACTACCACAACTACCACTACTACTACTTTTACCACTACTTTTACCACCATCACCACTTCTTCAGTTATCCCTATTACCTACTACTTCCACTTCCGTTTCCGACTATCGCTACCACTTCCCACCACCATTAGTACCACCACCACCACTTTACCACTCCCGGAACTGCTAATGATCTTACTTCTGTTTTTCACTGCCTTTCTATGTCTACAGGATAGAGACTGTTTCAACTTTATAAGGATTGCTGAGATAATGACCAATAACATGCTGCTTGTGTGTGGAACCAATGCCCTTAATCCAAGATGTTACACCTGTAATGTAACAAGAAATAGTGCGGTGAGTTTCCCTTCTCTTGTCTCCATTTTCTCTTTTGAATAAGTGCTAAGTTTGGATGAATTTTAATTTAAGGCCATGTCACGTATTGATGTTCGGCATGAATCTCTACTCGAGAAAATGGCTAAAACGCAAGGGCAATGTTTAGACTACATATAACAATGCTGAGGTTATCCTGATAGAAATACACAAAGTATCTCAGTGCCTGAGGTATACTGGCAGCTTGCCAAGGGGAAGGGGTCTCAGTATGAACATTACATGAACTTATTACGTTTTATAAGTAAAATTAATTACAACGATAACTTGTGTTAGAACATGATACAAGGGATTAAGCAACCATGGTGGCTTTGAATTTGATCAAAAATAATGATTCAGCACCTCTCAGTGTGTTGCCAATTTGAGTTTTAAAAGCTTGTATTTTCTCTTTTTAAATTCCTGGCATCAAACGCAATATGATCATGCAAGAAAAATGGATGCAGTGTGTGCAGAAATTCTTGCCCTTCTGCTCTTGCATCTTGACCCTGTTTCATAAAACTTGATATCAATAACAAGTTACAAGCTACTGTTATAAGCTACTGAAATCATGGCATGTGATTGGCTGAGAGGAAATATGTCATAGAAATTTAGCATTTGTTATAGATAACAAGTTTTATGAAACAGACCCCAGGTTTATGTTTTTAGGGCTCTGGATCAAAAGTTATCGAGCCAAACCACAAAATGTGGAATGTTTGTCTCGAAAGGGTGAAAGACTTTAAGGGATTGGGTATCTTTGTCTGAGATTCTGAAACCAAAACCTGGATTTAGCTCATGCTGCAATGATGATTATAAATCTTCAGGTCAGTCAGAAACCACATGACTTTTACAACCCAATCACCTGTCTGACTATCAAGATATTTATGATTGGAAATCAAAATTTAAAAAATGTTTTCCTAACTTTTTTTTATAACACTACAGTCTATTGGAGAAAATGAGTATGGTAAAACCGGTCACTCAAAGATTTTTACTTTTTTGAGGCTTTTCATGATCATTTTGAAGCCCAATTTGTTTAGGGCTTCAATATTACACCATATTACAGACTTTGATAACACGTAGAGCCATGCATCTCAGATTTAACATGGTGAAAAGATGCCTTTAAAGGTATAGACCAGTTCTGGTCATGCGATTGCATTGTGAAAGAAACGTTGTGGAATCGATCAGAAAAGGTTGATCATCTAGCATTTAAGTATTGGTGTGTACTGCAAGGTTCTGGAATCCTCAAAATGATAAGAAATCTGGTCCAGTCTTGGTAAAATTACAAGCACTGTTCACAGAAAGATGTATATGGGACTACGGGACACGTGCGCGACAAGTGCGTTTTATCTGTCAGGTCCAAATAGATATAATAATGTACCAAATATATCAATAAGAAGGCGGTTTCTCGGCAAAATTTGTATCAACACGTAGTAGTCAAAACATATTCTTTCACATGATTGGTAATATGAGCTTCCATTTCATTTTTGAGAGAGGGGCATTTCCAAAACTGGTCTTTACCTTTAAAGTAAATCTTGATGAGAGAGTTGTGTTTTTGTATTGCAGGGCATAGAAGGAGTGAGTTGTCCAGGGCCTAGAGGTGAGGGAACATGTGCATTCAGTACTGCACAAGGTCTCGGGACTGTGGATGGCACTGGGATTGCACCCAAACACTGGGAACTGAACGCAACTTCACAATATTCCGGTAGGTTGATTGGCAGTTTGAAAGACATCTTCGATTACCGGTACTGTTTTTAATGACCATCATTTAACCTTGATGACATGTTTTAATTGTGTGTTCACCTTGAGATGAAGGCCATGGATAAACATGATGTACATATATATATGTCTCTCTCTCTCTCTGTACGCTCTCTACGCTCTCTCTCTCTCTCTCTCCAGATAGGATTTCTGTACGGTGATATAAAACTTAGTTGGTTAAGCGATAAAATATTGAAGGGTTTACAGTCATTCTTACTTTCATTTTTGATGTAGAACAAGACCTTTGATCAGGCTTAAACACACATTTGCACAAACAAGTAAACAAGCCATAAAATGCCAGATGAAATGGGATCAAATGAATATCCAAACAACAGGGGGTGGGGTGGACATGAGAGACAATTACTAAACATGATAATTGTGGAGTAATGATTCTTACATTTTATCAATCATCTAGAGTAAAACAACATGTTCCTTTAAATTCAGAATCAAAGAAATTTACATTTTATCATTGCTTCAATTTTAGACCCGAACTGGCAAGCTATATTTTGCATGGCACATACAAGTGAACAAGCCCAAAAATACCAGTAGTAATAGGATCAAAATTACTATAAAAACAAAGATATTATCACTGAGACAGTTATACTGAAGTAATGATTCAATTACATTTGATCAATCATGTAACAGTCAATAAAATTGCCATATATGTACATGTACATGTACAAATTCAGGATAAAAAAAAATATGCTTGCATTCAATTTTTGGACCTAAGATTCCACTTTACTTTACTTTTGCCTGGTTATTGTCTATTATGTAGTATTTTCTTGACATTTTAATTAAATACCAATGTCATTATGAAGTTTTAGATATTCAAACATCATAATCACATTTGTTGTTGGGGAAATTTGCGAATAGTGGGAAAAGTAGTATTTGATTGGCGATCGGCAGTAAGCTATTCAAATAGTTTGAATAATACTCCCAGGCCTAGTGCATATCATGCATATATGCTGCTCAGTCATCACATGGTCGATGGTATGTTACTAGTTTGATTACTTAAATGTTCTAAGTTATGTAGCCAAATCTCATCAAAACGTTCAGTATTTGCGTTTGCAGTATGAAAGAAAGATCTTGGCATTCTTACAAAACATTCCAAACGCTGTTTTACCAGCATCTATGTAACTCTTTTGTATATTGTATGACAGACTGTCTGCCAAAACCATAGTAGTATTATATCTCAATGTTTCAGATGGTCAGTTATTCCTGGGAGTTTCACAGACCCATGGCAAGTCGGAGACGTCTATTTCCAGAGTTGATGTTTACCCTGCAGGTTCCGGTGGCTCCGAAACCTCGTTCACTGGCCGGCTCGATACCACATCGTACTTCTCTCGATCAGTCAATGGTAAGCTATTTCCCTTTTCAAGCTCATGATTGAGTAGGTACTTCTCTTTCCCTTCTTCTACTACTTTTATTTCTTTCTTTCCTATTTTTCTCTCCTTCTATTTTTTCTGTGAAACTTTCGTTATGAATGTGGTGTGTGTGGTGGTGTGTATGTAATGTGCGTGCTTGTATTACCGGTATGCAAGTCTTTTACTTTTTATATAATTTATGTTCATTATCTTGTTCTTGTCTGTTACAGGGCCCCAATTACAAGCAGAATTTTGCTTCTTAGGGGTCCTAACCATTATATTGTAAATTGTCATTGTAAATTATTTTATAAAGTTTGAATACAAATTTGAATTAAATTGAATTGTAATGATATTTTCTATCGTTTACTCAATGGATTTTACCCCATTTTTATTCTGATGGTATACATTTTTGTGTGTTTTTATTTAAATCCCTCCAGTGTCATAGACAACAAAACAAAACAAAAAACAGAAAAGATTGACTTTGTGTGGATTGAATGTTGTGTTGAGACAAAAATGGATATGTTTTAGCTTCTTGTTGTAGAAGTCAGTGCCCTCGTGTGGAAGTTCACTACCCTACATGTTCATTTCATCCAATATACATTGTATCAGTAGTAATACAAGCATTACAAAATGAAATATATCACTTGAAAGTTTATTCACGACAAATGATATCAAATTTGGTGGTACAGAAATTGATCTGGGCCCTGTTTCATACAAATTGTTATCAATAACAAATTAACAAATTACAATAACTGATATACTTTACTGAAATCGTGGCACTTGATTGGCTGAGAGCAAGTTTGTCATAGAAATTTAGAATCTGTTATTGATAACAAGTTTTATGAAACAGTACCCTGATGATTTCCATTTTACTCTCTCCGTTCATTATGATATCCTACAGAGGCCGACTTTGTTGGTAAACCACTGGTAATAGGAGATCGAGTGTACTACTTCTATCGAGAGTTAGCCGTTGAGCATGTGAATCAGGGCAAGATGGTGTACAGTCGAGTGGCCAGAGTATGCAAGGTCAGTCTTCTTTTAACTCTTTGATATTCATCTTTGTAGATAATGATAATCTAATAATATGTTGTGGTGCTTTCTTATGAGGTGGTATACCAGCTGTAGTTGTGTTTTTTTGAGGGGGCGGGGGAGGACACAAAATGAACCTCAATAGTTGAATGGCATGATAGTTAAAAGAAACACAGACCAAAAAATAAAAACATATTTAACTATTTCTTAATACAGTCAAACCTGTCTATAGGGACCGCCCAAGGGAAACACAAAAAAGTGGTCTCTGCAGACAGGTGGTTTTTGTAAACAGGTTCCTTTAGTACATGTTTCAATGACAAACCATTTTCAAGGGAAACAAAAAAGGTTGTCATTGTAGACAGGGGGTCTTTGTAGACAGGTGGTCACTAAAGCAGGTTTGACTGTACAATCATAAAGGTACACATAATTACAGTCATTTATGTAGAACACATATTGAACTTAAAGGAAAAGCAAATTTGTGCCCTCACAGCATATTGACTACTAATAATTTTTGCTTGAACCTTGACATTATGTTTTTTCAAGCATTTGGAAGAAAGATCCAGGTCCAGTTCAACCCACTTTCATTGTTCATTGAAAGTATTTTTAGAAGCCATTGACTGTAAGCAACATGCTAGATATTTCTAAAAGATTCCAGTTAGCGTGTGAGATTGATCAGTGATCAGTTGTGATATATTTTTTAATGCCACAGGTATCAGGATGTTGTGCGCAGCTTTTGTAATAAAGGAAAGTTGTGAATCAAATTCAGCATGTTATCAAAACCAATATTTTTATTTATTTATTTATTTATTTATTTATTAATCTATTTAATTAAAAATTAAAAAAAAAAATTAAAAAAAAAAAAAATTGGCCCCGGACTAGTATTGAAATATGCGATATATTTTAGATACCACTGGTAACAATGGTTTTGTACATTTGTAATATAGCAAAGTTGTTAATCAAATTTAGCTACATGTACATGTATAGTCTGTAGTAGTCTACAGGTATATACCAATATTTTGTTTGCGGGAGTTCGGGATGGGGATGCAGGAAATGTAGAGACTTCCTCTACTGCCGAGCTGTCTGTTTTTCCCAGAGCACTTGTTGCCAAATTAAATTTATGTTGTTATGTTCTGTTGCAATAAACATGAAACACAATCTAAAAGTTTTTTGTTCTATTGTTATTTTAACCTTGTGATGTTGCATTTTCGTCAAGAATGCGCACATAAAAGTGCATTATTTGTATAGTATTACATACTCCAGGAAATGATTTAGTTCCTCACAAGAAATCTCGACCCATGAACAAAGGGATTGCTGGTTTTGTGTTACATACAGCTCTGTGGAAACTGGCACAAAGTGAAAATGGTTACTAATGCCGAAAGTGATTTTTTTTTTTTTTTTTTTTTAATCTGAGGAAATTTGCAATCTTGATAGAGAATGATAAAGTTCTTTTTCCCCAGTTACATGTACAATTACCCGTATACAAATTAGTAGAAAATGAAAATAATTTAGGTTTTTAAGAAAATGAGAAAAGCCAGCAACCTTGATACAAATTGATAAAAGTTCTTTTGCCCCATGTACACATATATTTAGAAAATGAGAGTAATCATGTTTGAAGGATTTGAGAGTAAATTTATTTAAATTCATGTCTATGATACTGAAGTTTTCTTCCTTGCACGTAGTGAAAGTGAAACAAAGAAATACCAAATTTTGGTATCCTTTCTGTAAGTGGCATTTAATCTAATCAATCTTGTATGGCAGGATATATTTTGTGATTTTTGTTTGATTTATTACTTAAATTAATATTTTAAAGTCTGTCATGAATATACATGAATATTTTTATTTGTTCCTTTTGATTTATGAATGTATCTATATTCAATATTTTTTGAATTTTTGATTTTTGGCGTTTAAATGTGCAAATAAACACTAAAGTATCACAAAGGTCAATTCATGGTTCCGAGTGGAGGTATCTTGGTCGAGTGGTTCAAGCACTTGACTTGAAATGCAAAGGTCATGGGTTCGATCCCCTAGCTAGTTTTGAGTAACATGCAGCTCTGTGGAAAGTGGTTAAGTGAAAATGGTTTCTAATGCCTATTAAAAGTAATTTTTCTTTTTGTCTGACTAAAGTTTGCAACCTTTATAGAAATTGATAAAGTTCTTTTTCTCAAGTTAAATGTACAAGTATAACAAAATGCAGAAAATTAGAGCAATCAAGGGTTTTTAAAGCCTGAGGTAAGATTGCAATTTTGAGCAGGAAATCAGGGTTCATTTTCCCCAGGTACATGTACAAGTTTACACACATTTAGACAGGAATTGAGAGTAAGTTTATTCAAAGTCATGTCTTTACTGAAGCTTTCAATCTTGCACGAATCGAATATGAAACAAGGAAATATGAAATTTGTGTTATCATTCTGTAAGTGGCATTTAATTCTAATCAATCTTTTATAGTAGGGTAAATTAATATTATATTGTCTGTCATGATTATAAATTTTAAACTTTTTCTTTCCTCTTCATTCTCAAATGTATTGTTGATTGTCAACTTGGTAAATGTTGAATCACTGAAAATCAATTCAATTCACAAATGGTTTATTAAACATCATGGTTTGCAGCAAAAAGCTGGATTGCACATGTACATGTATATGATAGATAAAAATGAACATTAAAATTCAAATTACATGGAAATATATGCAATTTGCCATTTTTTTGTCGAGTACAAAATGACCAATCATCAATATAATTATACAGATAAACACATTGGTATAAATCTGGAAAATTGAATACCTATGAAAATCTAAATTGCTTAGTAAGACCAATTACTCAATGAAAGTTAACTATGCTGAAATACCCGGTAGTGATCTTTTATTTCACTTTTTTAATGGGGGATGTTTTTAACTTTAATAAAAGGAAAAAATCTTCAGTTACAAAACATGATCAATTATTCTCACATGCATGCACGTGTATATGTGGCCATGGCTCAGTTATGTTTCCAGAATATATTAGGACTATTAGTGCCTGCAAAAAAAGAAAAATATGTTCATGAGACGGTCAGACTAATACATTTTTATGACTTTAAAAAATGTCTGTAAAAGTCTGAACATGTGTTTGTGTAGAAGCAATGGCATGTGCTTACTTCCCAGTTTCAAGTGTACAGCTTTATGTGTACATCTAACGAACTGATCCATTAGGCAGTTAGGATCAGTTAAGAAAATATATCACTTAATATTATTGATCTTTTAGCCAACATAATTCATCATTTGATGAGATTTGTTCCCATTAATAGTATTGATCTGTTAAACCAATTAGAATTTGTAATATGATGAGATTTGTTTATCCATCAACCAATCAAAATATATCACTTAATATTATTGATCTGTTAGCTAATCAGAATTCATCATTTGATGAGATTTGTTTATCCATCAACCAATCAAAGTACATCACTTAATATTATTGATCTTTTAGCCAACATAATCATTTGATGAGATTAATTTGTTCCCATTAATATTATTGATCTGTTAAACAATCAGAATTCGTCATTTAATAAGATTTGTTTATCCATCAACCAATCAAAATATCTCACTAAATATTATTGAACAAATTAATAGCCAGTCAGAATTCTTCATTTGATAAGATTTGTTTCCATCAACCAATCAAAATATATCACTTAATATTATTGATCTGTTAGCTAATCAGAATTCATCATTTGAAGAGATTTGTTCCCATTAATATTATTGATCTGTTAACCAATCAGAATCCATAATTTTATGAGATTTGTTTTAATATCCATCAACCAATCAAAATATATCACTTAATATTATTGATCTGTTAACCAATTAGGATTCATGATTCAATGTAGTAGTAAGCAGCTATACAGTACATTTAAAGCATATTTTGTTTGTCTGTTTGGTGACAGAAGAGCATGAGGCTGTGTAGATATGAGTTAATGCCCTTCTGGCTCCACAAAGACATATAAAGATAAAGATATATAATAAATGAAAATAAAATAAAACATTTACCCATCAATCTGACTTGATAGATGTTGATAATTTGTACATGATGGCTTTCTTGGTGTCAATTCTAATCTCTAAATTATGTATTTGCATTTTAGGATGATGCTGGAATTAGATATTGGTCAAGTTTTCAGAAAGCAAGGTTGAGCTGTTTTATTGATGGGGATTTTGCTTTATATTACAATGAAATACGTAAGTAGTCCCCTTTTTCTCCATCTATATATGCATTTCACTGATATTGAAACTCTTAATATGACTGATGGATTGTGTAATAACAGCTGAACGTAGGACGTACAGACTACAGTATTATGGAATTATACTTAAATGGATCGTTTAACAATGTTAAATCTGAGATACACGGCCCTTCGTGTTATCAGTGTCTGTGATATGGTGTAATATTGAAGCCCTAAAAAAATTGCGCTTCAAAATGATCAAGAAGTACCTCAAAAAGTAAAAGTCTTTGAGTGACCGGTTTTACCATACTCGTTTTCCCCAATAGACTGTAATGTTATGAAAACCGTCAGGCGAACGGTTTTCAAAATTTGTAATTCCGATCATAAATATCTTGATAATCAGACAGGCGATCGGCTTGTAAAAGTCATGGGGTTCCTGACTGACCTAAAGGTTTATAATTATCATTGCATCATGAGCTAAATCCAGAATTTTGTTTCAGAATCTGAGACAAAGTTACCGGATCCCTTTAATTTATTGCTGACAACTGGTTTTTAAGTCATAATTGACTAATATGAGTATCAATATCTAAACGTCCTCCACAGCCCTATTGGAAAAACTCTCACTCTCTCTCCTCATGATATACCCTTCTCATCATTTTTTCTTCTGCAGAGGACATATTTGTTGAAGAGAGAGGATTAGATCACTACATTCATGCAGTGTTCTCTGGTGTACCGTAAGTTTATTACTATTATTTTTCAATTATAAATCTAGTTTCTATGTGCAAATGAATCTCAAATATTTGCAGTAGGAATTTTTGCATCTATGGAGCATGTCTCAGGCCCATTAGATTGAGTTTGAATCATTAATGATTAAGTTTTAAGTTTCATTTATTTATTTATTTCAAACTTATTCATTTATAGACTTATTTATATATTCAAACAAATAATCAATGGAAGAAAACAAAAAATATAGATGATAAGGTAATTTTATAGAAGTTGAATTGTTTTCTTACAATTTCAGATAAGTAAATAGGATTGCCAGTAATAGTAATTTTGTTAAGAGTTAAAAAATGTATAAATGACTGGTAAAATGAAAGGCATGTTAAACATCTTTGCCAGTAAGGTTAATCTGGGCTCTGTTGTAAGCAAATGATGGTAACTTTGCCATCAATATTAACTACTGTTGTAAAATCAGATTTAAATCACCCAACAGCCAATCAAATCAAAGTTTCCATGAAAGTTACTATTAAAGGCAAATTTACCATCAATGCCAACATCTAATGCAACGGCATTGGTCTCATTAAATTGATATGTCTTACACAATGGTTACTTTTCCATTTAACAATCATCATAGAAACCAAGATTGTTGAATTTTAGCAAACACACATGACGAGAATAAAGAACAGGGGTTAGGGAGGAAAAAATAGCTGATGATACAATAACAAGTACCGGTACAATAGGTGAAAGAAAGTATATGTTGAAGGTCAGGATACGTCTTACTTTTCCTGAACAGAGATAATGCCAATGTATTCCTTACAAGGCTGCCGTACATTGTTTGTGTAAAGCAATAAACATGGTATGACTACCACTACCAGCAAGAAAACAGGGTGTTTATCCCAGGTTATACCAGTATGAAATCAGATCTTATTTTCTCATAGTCAGGCCTCATACATTTTGTACAAACAGTTTGTAGTCTCATGGGTGTAAACTTGAGCGTTAATTTTTATACTTTCTTTGAATTGTAGCCATGACCGGATAACAACTGTTTTATGAGTTAAAGCCAAAATGGGCAATGTTATAAGTTCAAAACGACAAGATACTAGTTCAGACATGTTGGGTCAACTATTTGAATAATACAAAAATAAAAAAACATTTTATGTTTGAGTGAATAAATGTAGCTACATGTATGTACAACAGATACATAAAATTAAAGTGCATCACACTTTAATACTTGGTTTATGTGGCCTCCTTGCATGTGTACAAGGTTAAAAAGAAATGAGCATTTAATCATACAGATGTTATTTCAATTGTCATATTGGCTATCATGTCACATGGATTGGAAAAGAAGACCTTCGGGTTACAGTTATTAAGTTAATCTTTTTCTTTTCCCGGCATCCATGTGACTCTCTTCCAAATGTACTCTTGTTTTGTATTCATTGATTTTTCTTTGTCTTTGCAGAATAAATAATAATAATGATAATAATATTGATTGAAAAAATGTAATATTATGAACTAAAGCTAGGGTAATAATTTCCAAAGCTCTTTGGAAGCGCATAGAGATGTTATTTCATAACATATTATGCGCTATACAAGGACTGAACTATTATTATTATCGTTATTTTTTAACTATCATCCTTGGTACCTATTTTTTCCCAGTAACGGACCACAGAGTTCAGCTGTATGTGTCTATCGTCTGTCAGATATTGATACAATCTTTGATACTAGCAGCTTCAAAGGTCCCCTCTCATCAGATCATATCTGGCTCACCAGACCAAGGAGTGAAGTCCCTACTCCTAGACCAGGTCTAGATGTAAGTTATTGAACTGAGAATTGCTCCCGGGGATTGTTTCATCAAAGATATAGAGTACCGAACCTGTGACATCATAACAAAATCTAGTTTTAGAATTTCTCAATTTGAACTTCATTTTCCAAAAGAGCATCATAAATAATGTTCAACTGTTGAAAACCAATTGAATATGTCAAGTATTGGCTAAGATATGATCATCAGAATGAATAGATTTCAATTGGAAATCATTGTTATTTTGCTCTGGTTCATAACATTCCAAAATGACAGTGATTTCCTATTGAAATCTAATTATTCGGATGGTCATATCTCAGCCAATGTCCAGCTAAAAGTCATTACATGCCAAGAATATCTTCATTTATATAACTTGTGCACACTTTCATTAGAAATAGTGTACATCAAAGGGCAGGAATACATCTCATTTTTCAGAATACCTACACCTATTCTTTACGGTGAGGTTTCCTTTAAGGACATTGACCTAAAGTGAGCAGAGGATTTTTTTTTGGAATTGTGCCAACCATTAAAATCTACTTCTTTTGCTTTACTTAACTATCTATTTCATAATTGGCATGTTAATAAGAGTTGCCCCTGGTAGCTGAAAAGTTTGTTGAACCTTCATTGCCCTCGATCTACATGTATATAACAACATAAGAAAGGTAGAAAGTTACCCTGAATAATTGTAAGATGATACTCTAAAAGTTGGCATGGCATCATTTTTATGCCTCCGTTACGAAGTAGCCGGAGGCATTATGTTTTCGGGTTGTCCGTCCGTACGTACGTAAGTACGTCTGTACGTACGTCCCGTTCTCGTGATCGCGTTATCTGAAGAACCAATTGATGGATTCCTGCCAAACTTTTGTCATGTATGGATCTTGCAGAGCCGATGAACTAATTAGATTTGGGGGTTACGAGGTCAAAGGTCAAAGGTCACAGGGCTCATTATGTATGCAAAAACAGCTCGTGATCGCGTTATCTGAAGAACCGATTGATGGATTCCTGCCAAACTTTGGTCATGTATGTATCTTGCAAAGCCAAAGAACTGATTAGATTTTGGGGTCACGAGGTTAAAGGTCAAAGGTCACAGGGCTCATTATGTATGCAAAAACAGCTCGTGATCGCATTATCTCAAGAACCGATTGATGGATTGCTGCCAAACTTAGGTCATGTATGTTACTTGCAGAGCCAATGAACTGATTAGATTTTGGGGTCACGAGGTCAAAGGTCAAAGGCCACAGCGCACATTATGTATGCAAAAACAGCTCGTGATCGCGTTCTCAAGAACGGATTGATGGATTGCTGCCAAACTTAGGTCATGTATGTTACTTGCAAAGCCAATGAACTGATTAGATTTTGGGGTCACGAGGTCAAAGGTCAAAGGCCACAGCGCACATTATGTATGCAAAAACAGCTTGTGATCGCGTTATCTCAAGAACCGATTTATGGATTCCTGCCAAAATTAGGTCATGTATGTTACTTGCAGGGCCAATGAACTGAGTTGATTCTTGGTCCATAAGGTCAAAGGTCAAAGGTCATGGGCTCATTATTTATGCAAAAATAGCTTGTGAACGCATTCTCATTAGAACTGACAGATGGATTACTATTTAACTCAGGACATCTTGCAGAGCCAATGAACTGAGTAGATTTTAGGGTCATGAATGAGGTCAAAGATCAAAGGGTCATATATGTATATGAGAAATTGCTTGTAATCACGATATTCTGAGAACCTGTTAATGGATTACAATTGAACTTGAATTCGCAGTCAAATTCCATCTAGTTTTGTATTTGATATACATTGTGTAAATTCTGTTTTGTTGATATTCATTGTATTGCAATGGAAGTATAGAATGTTTACCAAATCTTTCCACTTAACATTCCTCAAGACAGAGAATAGGTTCCTCTTCTTAATTGGCTATACAGTTGGAATTAGCATTCACAAAAGTCCAGTAGGTCAATAGGCCTGACTTCATCAGCTCGAGATCGCCAAATAACCTGCTATTTTAAGCATCCTGGTCGCAAACTATCCAGCTAATTTGCGTCTTTATCAGCCCGCAGTTGCAATTAGCGGGATATTTGGTCGAGGTAATCATCCCAAGATATCTTGGTTTAGTTTGCAAAATATCCCGCTATTTGTCCGGTGCGTCTTCACCAGCCCGAAGACTCGCACTATGTGTGAACACTGAGCAAAATATCTCGAGCTGATTTCTCGAGCTCGAGTTTCAAGTTTCGAGGTCGAGTCTCGAGCTGATGAAGACGCGATTTGTAACTTCGTGGCAATATGAGCTGATGAAGACATTGTTTCTTCTTCTTCTCTTGTACAGTGCAATAACCCAACCCAGGATCTCACCTTCATCGAGCAGTTTCCACTGATGCAGAGACTTGCTCAAAGTGTTCCAATATTCACCGTCGACAATGCCAGATTTTCTTCCATCGTCGTGGACAACATTACAGATAAACAAATCTATTATGTCGGTACAGGTAAGTTATCTGTGTACAACTTAAGAAGAGGTCATGAGCCATGAATTTCATACATCATATCGAGGGTTCAGTGACACAAAGACGTAACTCCATATTTTGCCAAAATGAGTATGTGATATCAAAATGTTCAGAAAAATATGGGCTTTCCAGGAAACACAAAGACTTAACTCCACCCAACACCCCATTGAAGTCAATGGCTAGTGAAACATAGCATTAACTCCTAATAAGGCCCAAGTGCTCAGTGACTCATAAACCCACTTTTTCTCAAAATGGCCAAAATGCAGTTACGTCTTTGTGTCACTGACCCCTCGATATGAACATTGAAATTGTACATCTTGTGAGATTAATTGTGTATTTTTTAATGAAGTTGGATAAACTATGGAACATCATTTTAAGTATGTATTGAATTTGTTTTGACTATAAGGTCAAGGACTAAGTAATTGATAGGACAGGGTACCATATTACATTCAGCTCAATGTTTATAATCCAAGGTCGGTTTTCAATTCTAATACGATAAGTAAGAAATTTACTACGTATTTTCATATCATATCAGATTTATTGTTCCTTCTTCTACCTTCTCAATGTATGATTTACCTGTTGAAACTGAATCTTACACTTAAAGATAAAGTTGAGTGCTGGTCATACGATTGCATTTTGAAAGAAACAGTGTGGAATCGATCAAAAAAAGTTGATCATGTAGCATAGTAGTATTGGTGTGTACTGCAAGATTCTGGAATCATCAAAAGGATAAGAAATTTAGCCTAGTCTTGGTAAAATAACAAGCACTGTCCACAGAAAGATAAATGGGACTACACTACACATAAAAATGAGGCCCACATGTTTAAGCTGATACATGCCATATTTAGAATATAGAGGCATTTGAAGAGCCGGGCTTTTCAGGGAACATTTTTTGTCTGATGTTCTTCCACACTTGCATAATAACAATGAAAATGCTCACAAATTATTTTTCACCTCTCCCAGAACTCAACCTTCTATTAAAACACTCAAAGAGAATGTGTGGATGTATGTGAACTTCTTTTTATTTTACTATTTTTGTTTGATTCCGTACTAGAATCTGGCTCTGTACTGAAAGCGTATCGTGAATTTCCTGGTGATGCAGAATTCAAAGTTTATGAATTAAGTGTGACGGTAAGTAACAGAATATCAAAACATGTCTATAACACATAGATGTATTTCATGTACATGTAACTTCAAGGTATTGTGCATTATTTGAAATTCAACTATTCACAGATACAGTATTCCAAATGTCATGGCATATTTTAGCTGCCCTTGTAGTGTTCTTTATCTCTAATTTACAGTTTACAAGGATTAAATACAATGTAGTTGCCATGGAAATGAACCACATGGATGTTTATGTGTGCTTCTTCCAAGCCCTTGATGACAAACAAAGCGCGGTTATTTTTGTGGGATTAATCTTTCGCGCTGAGCGACCCCAAAGCATATTTGCTAGGTCTTAAATTTGCGTTGCACACAATTCAGCCTGTTCAAAACATGCATAAGAAGTCATGCTTATATTATCGCGAGTTCTAAAATTCGCGCTTGTCGATGTTAGCATGAAATCCAATCAATCAATCAACCTTCTTGCATGATATTTCACTTTTGGCAGTCATTTTCATGGAAATGAGATTCCAAAGTACAGTTTTAATTGATGACTTTTTATGTTTGTTTTTCTTATTTGATAGGATAACAAGCAGCCCATAGTTGGTCTTCAGCTAGCCGGAGACAGCACAAACCGTCACATCATAGCTGTATCAGATAATGCCGTGTACAGAGTGCCTCTACATAACTGTGCTACAAACTGTGAAAGGAGATGTTCAGAACTTTTGAAGGGCTATTGCCACTGGGAAGGCTGTTGCTGTAGAGCCAATGGGTATGTGCATGTTATAATAATAATAATTGGCTTTTATATAGCGCCTAATACATCAATGATGTGTCTATTAGCGCTTTACAGAGATATTATTAACGCGGTGATCGGATTCAGGTTTACCCGCACACAATGTATGCACATTCTCCACTCCCTGGGGAGCATTCCAGCCAGGCATCATTTTTACAAACGCACACTTGCTCATCTAACCACATTAACTTTCGCATCCCACCAGGTACCCATTTAACACCTGGGTGGAGAGTGGCAAATGTAGATCAATGTCTTGCCAAAGGACATGAGTTCTGTGGCGGGACTTGAACCCCGTACCTTGTGATCTGCAGTCGGGTGACTTATCTACTAAGTGAAAGTCGGGTAACATATCCACTAGACCATAGTAATGGTAAAATCAGTGCAATCTTTATATCCACTGCTCTATTTACAGAGCCCTGGCATTTCTTTTATGTGGCTCTCGTAATGTCTATTTTTCATTTCATATTTAGCTAGTTAACATTCAGGAATTCTGGGAAAAAATTGAATAATATTTAGCCCTCCACAGGCTACTTTATTGGATAAAGTCAAAATAACAAAGAAAAGAATCTTAAAGTTACATATATATTTTTTACTCACTTGGTTACAAGGTGATTCTCTCATTTTGATTCTTCATATGAATAAAAAGTGAAGTGACTGCCACTTCATAACAAATGTTCTATAGATACCAGATAGATTACAAATTTATCATTCATCCTCATGATATTAAACAAATTTGTTATTCTCCATTACACCAGACACAGGATAAATATTTAAGTGGATGTAGTATAAATGAGGTCAGATAATTATGATGTTTGATTTCTTTGCTCTGTTTTTTATTTTCCAGCCAATCAACATGTGCTGAGAACCCATCAGATGGTGAGTGCCATATACATGTACCTTGCTTCATGAAAAAAGTGCCTTGACATTGATTTTTTTACTTCTTCAAGGAATAGGAAACTGGTTTATGTTGGTTGATGTTGTCTTACTATTAAAGAAATAATATGGCTCTTCTAATAGACCAGTTCACTGTTAGCACATGTCCCAAATGACCCTGAATATCCACAGATCTTCAAAACATGAAGAGGTCCCACTAAGTACATTTAGAAATAATCACTCCTACAGCGATGGAGGTGCTACATAAATAGCCTTTGTTTCCCCTTTTCAAATAATACTTCCACCTATGTATCATGGAGTGCACTGCTTGTGCATAAATGAATAATGATTACATATCTTTCATGAGCACGTATCCAGTATTTTGTCTCTGTGTATTTCACAATTTAATCTGCAATGACCTTTATCTGCTCATGCTCAGACTGCAACTATGAACTGGCTTATTGCATTTGATGTTTGACCTTTATTGAAATACAATACGATGAGTGATTATATGATGTATTTGTAATGAAATTTATTTATTTCAATATGAGGAACCTTCCCCAATTCAAAAGATATTCATCTGCTGGGGATAATAGATAAACAAATATGAAGTAGGCTCTGCTTGTTACTTTGTGTTTAAAGGGATCATTTAACAATGTTAAATCTGAGATACAAAACATATACGGCCCTTTGTGTTATCAGTGTCTGTGATATGGTGTAATATTGAAGCCCTAAAAAAATTGCGCTTCAAAATGATCTTGAAGGGCCTCAAAAAAGTAAAAAATCTTTGAGTGACCAGTTTTACCATACTCATTTTCCCCCGATAATCGGTAGTGTCGAAATTTTGATTACCAACTATATCTTGATAATCAGACAGGTGATCGGCTTGTAAAAGTCATGGGGTTCCTGACTGACCTAAAGGTTTATAATTATCATTGCAGCATGAGCTAAAACCAGGATTTTGTTCAGAATCTGATGCAAAGATACCCAATCCCTTTTAAAAATGTGATATAGTCCTTCAAGGAAAGAAATACAAGCTGTGTGCTGCGCCGTTCTGTTGAAGAAGACCTTGCGCTGACCAAAAAGATACTTCTGGGCCCCATTTCACAAAACTGGTCATCAGTGACAAATGACAGTTTTTGTAAATAACCTAGTAAAATCCTTGCTTGTGAACAGTAGATTTGTCACTGATTTTTGTCATTTGTCATTGAAAAAAGGCTTTGTGAGACGGGTTTCTGGAGTTTTTTTTTGAGGAGATTATAAAATTATGTAGTTTTGGTAACAAGTTCTCATATTGCATTTAAATTTAGGAACCCCACCACCCCCACCCCCCCCCCCCCCAAAAAAAAAAAAAAAAAATCATTTTCAACTCAGTGAATACCCTATGTGTGGATTTCATTGACAGTTTATATGAGCCTTCAGCCCAGTCAGCCAGTGACAGTTTGCGAGAATGAAAAGATTCAGCTCTACTGCCAAGCCCAGACTGACCCCTTCTGCCCGGCTATCACCCTGGAGTGGACCAAGGATGGTGGACCGATCAATAACCTCGGTCATCTTATCAGTATGGATCAGTTGTTTGATGACCCATCGGACCAGCTTAGTGTCCTGACCGTCCAGTCGGCCATCGCTAGGAATAGTACATTCATGGAATGCACCGCTCAAATGAAGATTGGAGGGGTGCCTTATACGACCACAAAGTCGACCACTATTAACATTACAAGTAAGCCCTATAGAGCGGTGAAATGTGATGTCATAAGAAATCTATTTTTGGAATTTCTCAAGTCTTTCTCCATCTCCAGAAAGAGCATCAAAAATAATGTAGAGATGTTGAAAACCAATTGAATTTGTTAAGTATTGGCTGAGATATGACTCAGTGTTATATTGCTTTGGTTCATAACATTACGAGCCAGAGCCATATAACACTAAGTTCCTATAGGAAATCTATTTAATCAGATGGTCATATCTCAGCCAATACTTAACATATTCAATTGGTTTTCAACATTTGGACATTATTTTTATGCTCTTTCAGAAAATGAAGAAAAAATTGAGAAATTCCAAAAATAGATTTTTGTCATGTAACAGCTTCGATACTGTATTGAATTGATAGGTCACTTCTTGGAACTGTTTAAACTGTAAACTATTTGGTATATGAGAAACTCTATATATTTAGTTGACCAATAGCTTTAATTCTTTTAGAATTGCTCCTGTAATTTAGGAGCTACATATTCCAAGATCCATTTCTATAATTTTGTATGGGGCTGGAGGGGGAGGGGGGGGGGGGAACCCTGTAAGTTGGGGCTCTGATCGGATCAGAAGATCGGAGCGACACCTCGCACCTTTGATCGGTATCGGATCGGAAGATCAACAAAAAAAATCGGCCGTTTTTTTTTTTTTTTTTTTTTTAATGACGAACATTTTCAAGTTTTTTGCTATCAAATGCTCAAAAAAAATTCATGGCTGGGATTATTTTGTCATTTGGAGTTGTTGTAGACCATGTTTGTTGATATTTAGTGCCTTTTCATGACTTTGAAATTAATAATATTGGTCTAAGAGCAGAGGCAAAACATGCGGGCCGCCATCTTGAATTATAATGTAGGTATGCATTATAATCCCAGACGGCGGCCCGCATGTTGTAGAAGCTCTCACAAGATTGTTTCAACAAACATTTCACACTGTTGCAATGACCACAGAGAAAGCAAATATGGTTGTGCTTCTCTTTACTGGCAGAACTGGTAGCATAAAAATAATAGACACTTAATATCACACAGCAGTACCCATGTAATGGTATGATAATATTCAACAACTGAGTTAGAATAGTTTTGGAGGTAAAACAAGGAAAATCTGGTTTCAACCTCTAGTTGATGTACTGTTAGAACAACCTTGATTTCAGCTCTCAACCAGCATCTACTTCCATGCTTTTATTGAGAAAAAAATACAAGTTAGTTTAAAATTGGCATTACAGTAGTTCATATAAAAAAAATCTCAAAAATAAAAAAGGTTACATTATGACAGATGTGTTTGACAAATGGGAGTGGGTCGTACTTCTCTCCTTGCATTTCAGTTTGTCCATTAAGAAGTTCATGATAATGATTGCAAACTGCCTTATTGATTACTTTCATTTTTCATTCATGACCAGATTGTATCACTACTGCCGCCTTGAAGAGGAGATACACTCTTCATCAGAAACTACACGAGGAGAATCAAGATAGCAAGGTATGTTCATCTCTCTTACTCTCTTTCTTTCTTTCTTTCTTTCTCTCTCTCTCTCTCTCTCTCTCTCTCTCTCTCTCTCTCTCTCTCTCAATCTCTCTCTCTCAATCTCTCTCTCTCAATCTCTCAATCGACCATTTTCGTAATGTAATTCAAATTTAATGCACAAATCTTTGTTAAGTGCCATGTTACAAATTATTTCATTCACCTGTACAAATAATTGTATTTCAATGGTCAGAATGCAAGTTGTATACATGAATTTTTGCTAGGTAGGGCAAACGTTATGGCTTGTCCTACATATTTTCACAAAATGTATGCACAAGATGAATGAAATCCAGAGCATTAGTTTAGGGTGGAGCTTAGCAGGTCTGAGAAAATTATATTTTTAATGTTTAAAAATCTATGAAATATATTGAGATGTTTGAAACACAAAATATGAGTTGTATGCAGCTCTGCACATCAACAGGAATCAAAATATATTTGGATGTCACCCGACCTTTAATGGTTTGGGAGGACGCCTTTTTTCTAAAGCTAGAAATTAAACATTTGCATACTTAATACCACAGACTGCTATTACCCTTGTCAGGAGGAAGAGTGACCCTTGATATCTCTCATGCTAGAGTCCCCCACCCTAAGCAACAAGTTTGATATGTTCTGGCAAAGAATCTTGAATGTAACCATTCATTGATATCTTGTCTTCTAATTCTCATTTTCCAGAAATGCTCTGTTGATGTCTTTGACTGTGCTAATTGTGGCTGCTTTCCTTAGACCATCGATCAGACTACTGAAGGATAAAAAGCTTGGAATTGGACATCAAATGATGTTTCAATGAACTTGCAACAAATACAGAAAACCATCTCCTGCAACATTATTGACTTCTATGAGTTAAATATAAGTCAGTATCAGATAGAAGGTTGACTTGTTAATCTGTACAGGACTTATACATTTATTTATTGGTTGTTTTTGTTTCTATACAGTTATAAAGGAAATGTCGTTTATATATATGTCCATCCATTTCATGAGTCAAATCCATGAACACGTCTTCATTTTTACAATGTTATGGAAGGCCGAATTTGTATCATGGAGACATTTTCATTGGTATTGCATAATTATTTATGATGAAGTCTAAGATTTAGACTCTGGAAACAAGGGGGTGTTTCACAAAGACTAAGATTAACTTTAAGTTGGACTTAACTGTGGCAGGCCATTCATGCCACTAGTTCCTCTAAACCATTCCTGGCATTGATTTATCAAGGGAGGTATAAATCGTGGTCACAAATCTACAGAATTTACTCTTTCTTTACAATTCATTATTGAAGGAAAATTTTGTATTAAAAGATCATAATTGAGAGACCAATAATGAAAGCAACCAGTGACATGAATGGCCTGCCATAGTTAAGTCCAACTTAAAGTTAATCTTAGTCTTCGTGAAACACCCCCCAGTTCTTTTTGTCTTGAAGCCCACTTGCTCCAGGCTTATGGTTCAACGCTCTTGTTAGAAATTGTCGAATGCTCAATCTGGTCATTGTGATCGTTAGTAAATTGAGCTATTTTCATTGTTACATAATTTGTTTTCTTGCCAATATTGTGAAGTCTTTAATAGAGACTGATGTTTCATTGACAGTATTACCTACATACATATATTTCCTTAAGTTTATCCCTCACCATGACACCCATGCTAACTTTTTGCAATATAAACTTAACAACTTGTTTCAGTCTTGCCAAGAATAATGAGTTCCTACCTGGAGGAAAATATATGTAAAACTATTAAAGTGTTCCACTTGACTCAAGAATTTGCCAGAATTCGTTTTTCTGCACATGTTTGTGGGTTTTCTAAATCTAGATATTCCAGGCTTCCAAGTGTAAAAATCAACACTCCAATAGAACCCACTTAAACATCACATTATGCTACATACATCAAGAGCACTAACTCGTTATAAAACAGTCATTCAAAGATATGACCTTATTCCCCCATTCACACTTCACTGTCAGAGTATCACCTTATTTGTGGCTTTGAGACCCCAGGGGAGTGTTTCACAAAGACTAAGATCAAATTTAAGTTGGACTTAACTATGACAGGCCATTCGTGCCTCTGTTTGCTCTCAATACTGGCATTGGTCTCTCCATGGACGTACAAATCATGGTCACAAATCTATAGAATTTACATATGTTTTATAATTCATTATTGAAGGAAAAAATAGTATCTAAAGATCATAATGGTGAGAGCAACCAGTGGCATAAATGGCCTGCCATAGTTAAGTTGAACTTAAAGTCGATCTCAGTCTTTGTGAAACACTCCCCTGGTCACTTATTTTTTTTGTTAGGACACCTTGTATGACACCTTGCACTGCCATTGCACAAGTATTGAATGTATTATGTATTGTCCTTCACTTCATGTATTGGTACTTTGGTGGAAATACGTCCTAGTGTAGTGTTTTTGACTGATACCTCATGATCATCTTTCATTTTACTGTATATGAATCAATATCCACAGTTATAGAACTTTCTATCTAAAATTATCTGTATATTCATATAATTAAGATTCATAACAAACCTGTCAAAGAATGCCCATTTCTGGACTAGGTTCGTTTTTTGTCCCCCCCCCCCCATAAAAAATTGCTTATTCAGTGGACTGGTAGTGTCATGCATGTTATGTGTATCTACTGTAAAACATTAACACCAACATAACATTTATCATGTACAACATACAAGGATGTTTATGTGTATTCAGCATTATGCTGTACTAGCAATTTTGTTTTTATTTACAGTGTGTTTAGCTCAAATATTCTTTTGTTCAGTACATTTTCTATTGTTGTCATCATTTTGTTAGATGTAGTTATTGCACCAGAGAGGTACGATGGAGTCAGAAATGAATCACTTGATATTGTCAAAATTGTGGTGGACCAAAAGTACCTTTGATTTCCTTTTTCTGTTCTTTTTATATTATGATGAAGCAAGCGAAAAGGGTATGTTCAGCATGATGTAGCTTTTTAAACAATCTAATTGGATAGTAAAGGTTTATGAGTTACAATTTAACTCAAATGTACGAGTAAAAGCACATTTATATGTAGTTGTCCTGAGAATGCATGTGCAATTTTGTTTTGCTATTTTTTTTATCCTTTCAGTTTTATGTATGAGGCTTGCCTGTCCAAATACACAGTACATATAAATATAGAGATGGTTACCTGTGGTCGATTACTTAAGTCTTGGTCAGCTGGAATAGAATTTCGCGCTGGAGTATGGGGCACATTTACTAGAGATTACATGATGTACTTACAGAATGTGTGGCAGATTAGTTGTGTGCTAAACAAGAAGTCCAATAAAGTCTATTGCACTCCTACTCCCGACAGGTAGTGGAGATGGTGCACACAATGTGACTCTGTAGTCAGGAGGGGCCTCTTCCATTCATGTTTCAACTTCCCTTGATTTTTTAGGATCATGTATTTAGGACTTGCACTAATTTGTCAGAGTTGCATGCTTAAATTCTATTTGGAAAATGAGGGCCACCAAGATATTAATAATGTGCTTTGTATATACATATGAATTTAATATACATGTAATGGTAAAAATATAGGACTGTAGATGTATGATGTATCATTGAAAATTCTAGTGTATCCATGTATTTGCATGTTGGTTTATATGTAGATGATTTTATACATATGATATTTATGTAACTATGTTATTCTAATATCTACTTTGATCTGAATTGTCTTTTTCTATGCAAGGCCAGTGGTATTTTTTGCCATCTATGAGCTTAGATATATGTACATTTGTAAATGAGCTTATTAGCTTTCAAATTAAGTATTAAAACAAAAATACAGATCATGAGTAAAAAAGAGTTTTTGCAGGCAATTTAAAGGCAATGTAAAGTATGGTGATGCGGCATATTCTTGACAGAAACCAAGATTTGAAGAACTTGAACTTCCTATTTCATTACCATCATTATCACAATTGATTTTGCAAGAAATCTTTAAGTATGAAACTGTTTCAGTGATTTTTCTACATGTGTCGCTATGCTCATTATGGATTGCTTTTGTATAAACAATGTTACATGCAATATAGAAAATACCAAATTGTTAAAACAACTCAAATTTGCCTGCATTTCCCATCTTCTAGATAATGTAATCGGTCACGATGGACAAAATGAGATCATTGTAGATTATACATTCTCTTCAGAGGAAAGAATTAAAAAAAATTGGTGCTAAAAATAATAATAATGCAAGTAGCCTAGTAAGTTATGCATGCTGATATATTAAGTGTAGCTATATTACTATCTGTATGATAAATGTAGCTCAGTAAATTCTGTGCCTTTTTACTGAAGAGGCACTGGTTAAAAATTCTTCTACTAAATATATGCTATACAGTGTAGAAAATGTGGATCTTCCTATTTAAACATGTACAAAAACAAAATCTTAGTAATAATCTTAATTTTTGTTGTCAATGTGTAGTCGATAGAGAATTAGCATAGCAAACAGCGAGGTATAGTTATGTATATTAAAGTAAGTTATAGAAACTTTGAAAGAGCTTTAAGGGAAAGGATTTGTAAAGAATGAATGATGTGCCACATGTACGTTAAGTAAACAGAATGTAAAGATGATTTAGGACACAAAGGCACTAGCAGTCAATGGGACTTGAGAGTTGTCACAAAATCTGGTCATGCTATTGAAGTACCTTGTATTTTTCATAGTATTGAAATACTATTTCACTTCTTTATTGTTCACATTGTTGTGGCCATGCATGTTCAAAGAATATCAGTGAATCATGGGAGCTTGAATTTGTTTTCCACGGAGAATTACATTTATGCATACCAAAAGTATATGCCTACAAGTTTAATATGTAACTTTGATTGAACGATGATCTTCCTGTGATTTCACGTGCTTTACTTTCATCGAGAGGTCCCGTAAGAGAGCCAAAGAGTTTAGTCAGTATTTCATTCAGACCACAAACAATTTGTTCAGTTTCATTCAAACCTTTCACCAGTCTAGTTCTCTGAATTCTCTGCTTTCATCTAGATTAGTGAGTTATCAAGGTCGCATTTCCCTTTAAAACTTGTCAAGAAGCAAAACTACATGTAAGAATGGTTCCTTCCTGTTTCATATTAATAATGTCCAGATGTTACAATCAGTAAGCTGTGAAAAAGAAGGAAATAAAAGTAAGCAAAGAGTTGTATCGAACAACAAAAAAATCTTTTCAGACTTGGAGACCAAGGAAGTATGAGTGACTGACCTATTCTCCCAATATACCAATGTTATTCTTGTATGAAGTAAGTGCAATGGTATCAGTTGAAGTATGAATAAATAAAGACATATGCTATTAAAACAACATATCTTTCTCTTATTTGTGTAGATTTTTTTGTTAAAAGTGTAGTTAAAAAGCCAATATGTTCCTTCAATAACTCTTCAATGCATGTTGTACAGAATACAAATACCATGATAATGAACTCGAGTTGTACAAACATAAATGTTATTTTATTGATTTCATTTATTGATACAAAAGAAAATGTTTGTCATCTATTGGCATACATTAATGCAGGTAGATATGGATTAGAACATGATATTCATTGATAAAATATTTAAAAATTGCATAGGTACTTTATTTGGCTGAAGGTGGTTTAATATTCTCCTTATTCATCAATTTTATATAATCACATAAAAGGATTTATTTTCATATAGCACTTAATCATTCCTGAGTAATCAACCCTAACATAAACTCAAAATCGTTCATAGTAGTACATAATTCACCACTCCCCAGAGTACTACATTACAAAAAGCTCTCGTTAAAACTATACCCCACCACTATAGCACAGCAGTCAATGGGAATCTGGTGGGGTTGGACTACCCCAATTTCGTTTCTCTCGTTAAAACTTTGAGAGAGCTACTACTATTACACAGGCACCATTGGGAATCTGGTGGGGTTGGACTACCCCAATTTCGTTTCTCTCGTTAAAAACTTGGACAGAGCCTTGAGGTTCTGCGTGAGAGATTATGATATTGGATTGCAGCTGAACTCTTCATCATCTTACGTAATACTAGTGTAAACAAACTCTTACTGGGGCTCTGCCTGAAAGGAAATAAGTATTTTACTTGTTTTAAGATATTTTCATGTAAAAAAATCACTAATAAGTTAGATGAAGACCAAAATGAAAGTTCAAACGAAGCAAAATGACCCATAATTGGCGACATAACAACAATTTTAACTCTGGCAGCGAACCCCTGCATGTGTCTCTTTCTCCCTACTCCCTTCCTTTCCCCATCCATGCTTTCCCCCTATCATGCTTATCTCTCTCTCTATCACCTCACCAAGGTCTCGGTGGGGGTGGATTACAACGCTAGTGTTTACTTTAATAGGACTTATCACAATCTCTGCTCTAGTACAAGTAGTAGTGGTGGAAGTCAAATGGGGGTTTCAATTTTAAATGACGATTTTTCGTCATGAAAGGGGATGTTGTCGAAGAACTAGATTATTCCTTACAATACCAGACTGATGACCTCAATCTTTTATACAAAATAGCAGATCAGGTCTTTCTACCTAAAATACATACCTGGAAGCTGAAATTGTGATGGTTAATTCCATGGAACATTCTTTTGAGATCTAATACATTAGGTATTTCACATCAATTTTTACTTGCTATTAGAAAGCACTTAAAAATGTGTTCCACATGTATTTAGACCACACTATTAAAACCAGCTTATCCAAGTTAAAATGACTGATTATATTAGTATACTAAAGAAAAAAACAATGTTTAAAAAAATCTTTGTTGTTCAAAGACACGTTCATACAAGTACATGTATAAGACCACCTATCAAAAAAGAAGGGGAAATAAAAAGTTAAGAACAAGGAATTATGGTAATCTATTTCACAGGCACTCCTGAGATTGATACTCGTCCAATGAGATTTAAGAAGTTAACATTAATATGAAGAGTTGTATACTTAAGAATTCAAACAAATGTATTAAAATTCCAGTTTAAAACAATGACAAACTAGATGGAATTCGACTGCGCGCAGTCGAAAATGATGCCTCCGTCATAGAGCAATTTTACAAACCAAAACAGAAGAAATTTTTCGAATTCAAGTTCAATTGTAATCCATTGACAGGTTCTCAGAATATCGTGATTACAAGCAATTTCTCATATTCATTGGCTCTGCAAGATACATACATGACCAAAGTTTGACAGGAATCCATCAATCAGTTCTTCAGATAACGCGATCACGAGCTGTTTTTGCATACCTAATGAGCCCTGTGACCTTTGACCTTTGACCTCGTGACCCCAAAATCTAATCAGTTCATCAGCTCTGCAAGATACATACATGACCAAAGTTTGTCAGGAATCGATCAATCGGTTCTTCAGATAACGCGATCACAAGAACGGGACGTACGTACAGACGTACGGACGGACAACCCGAAAACATAATGCCTCCGGCTACTTCGTAACGGAGGCATAAAAACTAAGATCTATGAGTATTTTATTATATTATCACTACACAAATATTGGCGTGATGTTGAGTTTTTCATGACATTTTGGAAAATAAAAGATTTAGCTTAAATATAGAATGGATCAAAATACAGTACAAAGAGAAACATATATCGTTAGGATTGTCAAAGAACAAAGAAAAATGTTAAAAGAAGGAAGCTTGTAACTTTAAGAAACGTAATACGCACTTGATAACGGGGAAGGAAGAAAAAAGAAATGATTGTATACAATAAAGGGGAATGGAATTCAAGAAAACCGCTACAAGGAAATTAGATAGTAATAGGATATGAAGGAAACTTTACTAATAAATCATTTTCCATATACATATTACATTCTTTCCCACAGATATCAAAAGCTTTTGGCAGTCAAACGACATGAAAAAAAAGAAAAGTAAATACTTATTAAGTTTCTCTTTTGTAAACTATACAGCGGTGCAGTGCACATAGAATCTATACTGCACATAAAAAATTATCTTTGGCTTGAAGAGTATTATGAGGTCACTGTAGTACAAACTGCAGCATTACAAAAGCGTGCTTAATTATCTCACTCTCAAATAACAATAATAATGATCATTATAATCAAATCAAATGCTCAAGGCGCACTTGTGAGAAGAAAAAAAAGAAAAAAAAAAAAGAAAAGAGAGAGAGATCACATAAAAGCATCAGCATTATAAACAGAATATAAGAAAGAAATACAAAAATGAAACAGATATGTTTTAAGATTGTTTTAAACACTTAAACAAATCTCTCAAAGATAAGCTTTCCACAGCGAAGGCCCTGCATGGGCAAAAGATCTCCCCCCCCCCCCCTCCACTTAGTATTGAGCTCGGAAAGAACCTGAAATCTGGAATTATGAGAGCGTAAAGATCTGGGTGGAATGTAATGAACTATCAAAGTAATATTGTACTGTGGAGCAGAGCCATAGACACAATGAAAGAAATGCAAAAGAACTTGGAAAATAAACTTTTGAAATAAGGTTTTCATATTATTGAGATTTGCGTTGTCTAATACGATTCCGTGAGTGCCCTATTCTAATGAGAGCATGTACGGATGCATTAAATAGTCTACTCACTGATTACTTTTATGTTTATTGTGAGTGTGTATTTGAACTTGCAATAACTCTTCACAGAAGTAATATTTGATGCTCACATTCTGAACATAGTATAGCGAATATGAACCCTTAACATATTGGTGATTCATATCTGGTGATTGGTCCTCTATCAAATGGCTTCTTCATTTTGAGAAAAAATAAATTTCTTCAAAGAATGTACAAGAGTTGCTATAATGAGAGTATAAAACTGATGTAAAATATAAAGTCAGCAAGTAAACTGCTCGCACATCACATTCTTGCAAAAATAAGATTCTTATGATTGGTGTGTTGTTTTTTTTGTTCAATACAGAAATGAATATTTTCAGAAAAGAACTCCAAGTAATACTGCATTTCTTCTCCACAGTGTAATTAATAATAATTGTACATCTACTGCTTTCTCTCCGTAATAAGTAAGGCAGCCCTGGTTGGATCAAGATAAAAAAAACCTCAACACACTTCACTTTTCATTGATAAAAATAGTCCTATTTTGATTGCTACTATCTCAGCAGAATCAACTTGCACTTTGCTTCTTCTCTTGTCTCCTTCTGGCTGGCTCGGTCAAGACTAAAGGCTCCTGAATGACCGTTGCAGGCCATTTGTTGCCGAGCAGCTCAACTTCGACCTTTGACCCTATCTCCTGGAGGTCCATGGGGAGGTATGCGTATGCGATGGGTTGGTTCAGGTGGTAGCTGAAACATCCCGAGGTAGTGTTACCAACAACCTAGAACAAAGGAGAGGGGAACAAGCATATTAAAGCCCCACTACACTACTTACATGTATAGCTACTTGCGCCCTCTATATAGCCAACAATGCCTAATCAGCGACCATTGGTCCCCCATGATCCTCTTTTTCTTATGTTAATTGAGAGCTTATTTGATGAGATAGCCACCTGTCAGTGACCATGCAGGGAGATCTAATCCTTCCTGACCAATCTAGTGTGGTCAGGTTTTAAAGATTATATTGGAGGGATTCCTTGATTAATATAACTTCTACCTTGGGTCAGGGAGGGTGGAAAAACTTGTTTATAAATGGGACTTGGAAGAAGAAGCGAAAGAAATTCATAAGGAGGATGAAATAGATACACATGTACATTTATACATGTAGAAAGATATAAAACAATGAGTCAAACTTAATAGTAATCAATGAGATATGAAGAGTGACAAATAGAACAATAGGGTAATTTAAAAAAAAGAGGGAAACATAAAATCATTTCCAAGATTGGATCTTAGGGAGAGGTTAATATTATGTCTACACAAAAAAAAGAAACCTACCAAGATTGAAATACAAAGAGAAATGTTAGAGAAAGTTATATGTAGATGCAGAGTTGGGCATATAACCCTTTTGCGACAATCAATCCACATTTTGTGGTTTAGCTCAATACCTTTTGATTTAGAGCCCTACAAATACGCCACATGCATGAGTCGAAAGAAATAACAAATTTGCACACATAGCATCCACTTTTGTTTCATAATTATAATGCGTTTGATGCAAGAAATTAAAAAAAGAAAACAAGATTTACAATCCTTAACATGGCAACATGTTGACAGTTTCATAGTCATTATTTTACTATCAAAATTCATAATTTTTACAACTTTTTGACAACAGTCTCGGCCGTGTACCGGTATATTGTTTTCAGAGATAGCACATATTTTTTAACAATGTAGCAATAAAAGAAAAATATAATTTCTGCCAATTTGAAGAACAATATGTGATCAATTTAGTCCTAAATATAAATCCAGTTCTGAAAGGGTAAACAAAAAATTGGATGAATAGAACAAATGATATTTAAAAGAAACAGGAATAAAGAGCTTCCATGAAGATAGGAAAACAGATTTAGGTGTACCTTAAACTGAAAAGCTGTAAAATGTTACACTATTTTATATTCTATATTTTGTGAAATACTATAAGTATTACTTGTTGTGAAGCAGGTAAAGATAAAAAAATTAAATATGAGAGTTAAAAATAAAAAAAAAAATAAAAAAAGATAGGAAAATAGAGAACATTTAATTTGAGAGAAAGTTTTGCATACCTTGCCATCTACCCAGATGGTTTCATTGCCCTCTGGATCAACATCTTCAGCATCGACCTTGAGGAGAGTGACCTTTCTTGTCAGACCATTATCCTTGATCTTCTGCACTGCATCCTTACCAATGAATGCAGCCGGCTTCTTGAGTTTGATGAATGGAGATAGACCAGCCTCTAGAGGATTGTTGTCTGTCAACATCTGTTCAGAAATATAAAAAAAGCATTTCATTGTAAGGGTTTGTCCTGAAAAGGCCTCTGAGAAATCCTCTCAACCTGTGGCTGTCCACCTAAGCTCCTTACTTTCTTGCTAAACAGCTACACAAAGGCTAGACAGGACAAGTGAAACACCAAGTTGAGATGTCGGAATAATTTCCCATCCACGACAGAGTGAAACAGAGATGCATCCTTTCTCAAACTCTCTTTACCATCTTCTTCAGTATGATGCTCAGGGAAGCCACAGATCGTATCACAGGGATCTATATGTTTTCGGAGTGAGGGAAGCGTAATTACCCTTGAAAACTTTTTGCCCACACCAAGTCTTGGGAGGAGCTAATTCTAGAATTACTTTATTTAGGACATACAACAAGCACAATGTGGTTATATCAAGTCAACCAGGGCCGCGTCTTACGAAGTGTTGATATCAAACGTAACTTATTTGCGATTGATATCAATCACAGCTTAGTACATAAGAGATAGGAGAGACTACAAACTTGCGATTGATCGGAGGACTTACGATTGATTTGGATCAATTGCAAGTCTATGTAAGACGGGGCCCTGGTCTCGTCTTACGACCCCCCAAAACCAGTCGGTCATTATAATAGTTTTTTTTTGTTTAAATATTAAAAAAACATTTTGTTTTAATATGATAATAGTTATTTCTTCCCGTTATACTATCTTTCGTACCATTCATATCAGGTAAACAGTTCTAAATGGTAAACAAGGGGAGCATGTGTGTAATGGATCAGTTGGTACAGCATGCATGTGCAAGGTATGCGTGATACCTAAGAAATATCTTACCTCTGATCCCCATCCACGGAATCCCTTTTCAATCCTGAGTACATTCATCGTATAGAGACCAAAGTCACATACACCATGTGGCTCACCAGCCTTCAGCAACGCTTCATATAGTTTTGCTGAATCAGATCGGGCGTGATATAACTCCCAGCCAAGCTCACCTGTTAGGATTCAAAGAATCATATAATCAATCATAGCTTTTAAGGGGAAAAATAAAATCCTACTTGCAATGAAACCAAGTATCATTATCAGCCCTAACAAATTATTTGGTTAAAAATTGAAAAAATCAATACTGTATACACATCTGAATGTGCAGGGGTGTGACTAGATCTTATTTAATAGTTTATCTTTATCTTTTTTTTCCATTTTTGTTTTATAAATTGATTTATTCATTTTTGTTACTTTTATATTTTTAGGAGGGGGAGGGCTACCAAACCAAGTTTGCAGATAGAATAGCTGAAAATTAATACAATAAGCAACACTTGTATTTTCAGACAAGGCAATGAAAATTCACCAAACTGCTGATTGAAAATTCTTAATGACAACAGTGCTGTACATAGATGCACCAAAATTTGTCCAAATCAGTGAAGAACCATAAATTAATATGTAAGATATTGTTTTACTACCAATCAGGTCGAACTTACCTGAATATGTAATCCTAATTGCGTAACACTTGACACCTCCTAGCACTATATCCTTAGCTCTCATGAACTTGAAACCTTCTTCGCTAACATCAGAGTCTGTCAGAGCGGCCATGATGTCTCGAGATCTGGGTCCAGCTAGACCTAGGACACCCTGCTCCTCTGTGACGTTAGAGCATTTCACATCCAGTTTCATCTCGAAAGCCTTCTGCTCAATCCACCTGAACAAACAAACAATTATTTGAATTAAATAATAATAGCAATAGCTAGTTCTTATATAGCGCTTTTCAGGACCGAAGGCCCTCTCAAAGCGCTTTACAGATATATATTACCCCGGTCATTGGATTCACACACAATGTATGCACATTTTCCACTCCCTGGGGAGCAATCCAGCCAGGCGTCATTTTTACAAGCGCACATTAGCTTTCGCATCCATTAAAGATCACTTCCTGTTACCATTGCCAAGATTAAAGGGTCTCCATAAGACCACTCATTTGATTGTTCGTCGATATTCATATATAGAGAGAGATAGGCACATAAACTTTACGACTTCATTTTCAGCTCCACAGCTCAACTTCATGTAGAGAAATCCCATTCACTCTACAACCAATGTGTCACCAACATTTGTAAGCAACATTTTTGAAGATATTTTTATTTCAAAGCTTATAAGTTTGTAATAATTACAATCTTGTCGATCATTTGGAATTGTAATTCATGTAAAATATGGTTTACTTTTATCCGAGTGTTTGATTGAAGTTAATTGATAAATAAGTGTCCAGTTTTAAAAGCATCCTTCCATGGTTCCATGGTTTTTATGATTCTTGCTAAATGCCAAAAATTCACTGCTTCAAAGTTAGTGGACTTCCTTCGTGCGTATTTTGTTTGTATATCACCAACTTTTCAAGACATTCCGTTGAAAAGCTTTTCTGTAGTATAAAGAAATATTGTTAAGTGTCCAGTGATAGGTTAACACTGTATATTACAATTGTCCTGTCATTGGCCAGCTTTATTCTAACTTAAACAATCTTCAACCCTGTTAATTTGTTTAATGGAATATAATAAATATACATCATGAGCATTCCTTTAAAACTAGAAGAAATTATGTGACCTTATCAATGTCCTTTGACCTACCTGAGGTCATGTATCTCAGAGCCTGCTCCTGTAATACAGAAGTACTCATTCTCTGCTGTCTTGGTGATTGTCAGCTCTGCATACACTCTGCCCTTGGGTGTCAGCATATGACCTACACTACATCCTCCAATCTGTAAAAATAAAATAAATTAAATAAGGGGTGGTTTAAAACATTTTAGAACATAAATTACAGAATACGACTATTCAGATACTTCTGTTCATAAAGCCTGACCTGGTCACACAATACATTATGTATCTGCACATCCCCCCTCCCCCCCCCCCCCACCCCCCATACTGCCATAATGAAATTATGAAACTAATGCCTCAACACTCGGGGGAAACCCTGATCATCAAATGTGAAATGTGAGGCAATTAGAAACACAGATTACTGAAAGTCTGATAAAAAGCAGACAAATTGTAATATCATATAAGTTATGTACATGTATCTTGTGACAGTCAAGCTCTCTGATATAAAGGGGAATCCCTTTTTTTTGCTATTGGTATCAGGGGTGATAGTGAGCACTAAAAAAAATAAATATATATATATAAATCCCCCCCCCCCCCTCTCCCACGTCCCCCTTGAATAAAAAAAGAAAGAAAGAGGATTCAGGGGGAAAAAATTGCATCTAACAACATTCCCCGTCTTTTGAGTGAGAAAATTGGGAAAAAATAGGGAAGAATAGCGAAAATTCAGGAAAATGCAGGAAAATAGGGATAAAATCAGGAAGAAAAAAAATAATTGGGAAACCGATTTAAATCGGGTAATTATCAGGCCTGATTTTTACGAACCCTAATAATTTTCTTTCAAACCGTCTCTTCAACTTACAGCAGCAGGAAGCTTGTTAGCCAGGAGGACATCCAGTAATTGAGTTGCGTCAGGACCCTTGACAACAAACTTAGCGAATGGGGTCAGATCAATGATACCAGCCTTGTTCATCACCGTCTCGTATTCCCGGCCTACAGGTCCATGCCAGTTGGTCCTATGGAAACTAGGCTTGTACCCCGCTTCATCTCCTTCTAGAGCAAACCAATGAGGCTGCTCCCATCCTGCAAAAAAAAATGTAGAACACTATATATCAACTAACGTTCATACTGTTAAAAAAACAACAACAGCCATTTAGAACAGATGGCGAAGTTTAAAGTCATGCCTGGCCAAGTTGTCAAGGTTGCTGGGTCCAAACTATTTTTTGCTAAAGAATGATATGTTGATCACACCAGCGCCAAACACTGAATCTGCCCTGTTCGAGCTCGTTGCTTGAATGATTTTAAGGTGAACCTATTGTCGAGGCTCTGTTGTTTAGAATCAGTAACTGGACAACAAGCAAATATGACATTAGCACTTTAGTACTCTATAGCTGTTCCACTCTTACAAAACAAGAACAGGTCAAACATAATTTTGAACAATGAGCCTGTTCCCATCCTTAAAAAAAATATATTTATAATAACTATAGGTGACAAACAAAGGTCTCTTTTTTACACTGGAAGAAAAACATGATCAAATGAAAACTAGAGTAACATATATTGAGGTAGAGTCTTTGACATTGAATAAGAGAAATACTTCAGTGTTCTGTTGACACGTTGAGGACGATACCCGTGTACACCCAACATAAAGTCTAAGGTAAATGCTTGTTATAGCAAAAACATTCGTCCTCAACAGGTAAAGTCGTCCTTTCAAAAGAAACAAAATTCCAAACACCTCCTAAAGCCATAACGTAAGACTTCAGTAAATGTGTCTTCTCCATTTTACTGCCTTGACTTAAAGTGACTCGGTAAAATTGTCTCAGATTCTAAAACAAAATTCTGGATTAAGCTCATGCTCCAATCATAATTATAAACCTTAAGGTCAGTCAGGAATCCCATGACTTTTACAAGCTGATCCCCTGTCTGATTATCAAGATTATGATTGGAAATCGAAATTTCATTTTTCGTTTTCTTAATGGTTTTTATAACACTACAGTTTATTGGGGAAAATGAGTATGGTAAGACCGGTCACTCAAAGATTTTACATTTTTTGAGGCACTTCATGATCATTTTGAAGCGCGATTTTGTTAGCGCGTCAATATTACACCATATCACAGACACTGATAACACATAGGGCCGCGTGCATCTCAGATATAACATTGATAAACGATGCCTTTAAATACTGGGTCTTACCTGAATGAAAGCCAAAGTCAGCACCTCTATCCTTCATCTGCTGATAGGCACCAGACACCCTCTTGGTCGGTCTGCCGCCAAAGCGCTCCTCATGAGGCCAGCCTATGGCATTGTTAAAGCCGTACGACTCGCTGATCTTGACCTTCTGGTAATCATAGTCGCACCAATCACCATAGCGATCAGGGTCCATTTCAATGAGGTCATAGGGGGGTTCTCCATCCATGATCCAATCCTTCAGATACTCTCCAATACCAGCAGAATGAATGATGCCATAGCTAGGGGATAATAATAATACATTTATAGAGCGCAGAAAATATCCAAAATTAAGTAAATATTCTACTGCGCTACAAGATTAAAGGAATGTGAGAAGAGACGAGCTTAAAGGCAGGATCAAGGAATGAAACATGTTCCATATCAACCTTTCTGGGTTCAACTGGATTTTCAGACATCTGTCCACCCAGTAGTGAAATGAATAGATATTCACTTCTTTCTTTAATCGTTATATTTGTAATGGGCTAACTTTGGAATAAAATGTACTTGTTCCTGTTTCACAAAAAAAAACTTTCCATTCTTAATCTACAGTGCACCTTGAAGTAAGATATGAGTATAAAAAATCATCTACTGAAATAATATTTGTAATAATGGTTTGTAAACTTTTTGGTACTGAAAGAGATATGCCTCTATATAATTGGACTGATCTCTATAATATATACATAGTCAAATACATGTACATTAGATTTGATGTGACAAACCTAAGCAGGTCTAGAGTACAGTGTTGTACATGTAGTCCTTATACCGCTCTACTGAGGCATTCACATAGTATTAAAAGGATTAAAAAAAATATTGACAACAAAAGAGGGTAAATCAATAATTGATGGCCTTGCATTAAACTAGTGAATACTTCAACAATTTGGAGCCAAATTAACACCTTAGTCACATGTACATGGCAAATTGGATGTGAAAATTGGCTAAGAATTAAAGGACTAAGCTTGCATTGTTCCTATCTACTTAAAGAGTTCAAAGGTTTAAAGACCTAATCAAACATTTTTATAGCAGATGCAACAACAGACCGATAGTTATAAAAAGAGACTTGGTTTCATTGTTCCCATCTATACACTGAGCTAGGATCCCAGGACCTAATCAAACATCATTACACAATAGAGCAATATTTGAGAAACATCTTAACATGATCGATAGACCAATAGTTAAAAAACATCTCAAAGGGAACCCCACCCTACAGAATAAGTGTAGGTATGCTGAAATATAAGATTTATTCCTGCCTTATGATCGATGTACAATATTCCTCAAGAAAATGTGCAAGAGATATAAATGAAGATATTCTTGGCATGATGTTATATAATTTAGCATGACATACATGTAGGTGCAACTATTTTCTTGATAACGTGACCAGGAGAACTTGTACATGTATCATGCACCACTCTCTAGTTGCAAAGACTTTTTAATTCAATAACAGAACCTTTACTTTTCAACAAGAGAAAATCATAGCTGAGAAGGTAAAAAATAAACATGTATTTGGTGAAAAATATATGACAGTGGAGCAATTGTAACTCATTTAATTAAAAAAATACTACAATATAGTAGCTGAAAAATCTATATCATTTATGCAAAACGTTTACCCCAGAAGAGCAAAAGCTTATTCATGCAATTTGCATTCTGACAATTGTAGTTCAAAAGATGATTGCAGGTGAATGACATACTGCATCCTCTGTGAAAGAAGCATCCATAAATTTGAATACATTTACTTGATAAACAACTTTGCATAGCACATCACATTATCAAGAAAGTGCTGAGAAACTGAACATTATGCTAAGAATACCTTGCTTCATACACTTTGATGGGGAATCTTGTAGATTAATGGGTAAGAATACAATATATTGCTTAGAATAACTATATAAAGTTATTTCTTCGGGTGAGGTTTCCTTTAACACAGCAGACCTATAGGCCCAAAAGACCTTACATTTAATTGTTTAACAAGGACAGTCCCAAGACATAATCAAACATCCAACATGATGCAACAATAGACCAATATTTAACCACACCTTGCACTGTTCCAAGCTTCTGGGAATCCTAAAATAATCTCTTTTTGTTGACTGTCTTCCACCCTTAAAAAGGTCAAACTATCAGGTTATAGAGTACTCTGTTGAGACCTAATGTACATAATGTACATGTTGCATGTTACCCAAAATCGCAAACAGACCATCTTGCGCGCATGTACATATAAACCTAAAATACTGGAACTACATGAACGGACAGGTTTAAAGACTCTAAAACATCATTGAGTGATTTCAAGTTGGGTGTTAGTGTTAGTTTTTAGAGCAGTTTGCTGATGAAATTAATAGCCTGATACCGATATCGATATCGAAAGCTTAACACTAACAATGAACTGGAAATCACCATTTGCTTAAATCCCTAGGGGCTAGCGTTAGTGAATAGAACATTTGTACGTGAAATATTAACACCAGTCACAACGGTTGGTTCAGCAGACGCCGATTTTGCAAAATCTATAACACTATAGCTACCGGAAGTTGATGATATTCATTATTCAACACCAGCTGATTTCCATTTCAGTGTTTATGGTTGGTGTAAGTGTTTAAACACTAACACCAACCCTAAACACCCAACTTGAAATCACTCAATGAACGAATGTAAGATCTTACCTGAACCCAACTGCAGACCAATAGTTATGAAGACCTCGTACTGGACCAACCATGGGGAGTAGATCTGGAGTGTATGTGATAGGTCCACTCACCACGCTCTGGATGTTACCCTCAGCAAGGCAGGGGAACCGAGCCATAGCGAGCTCAAGATGATCCTGAATCCTATCCAGATCACTCTCAAACAACTCCTTACCAAAATCTGGAAGAACGATAACATTGATAATTATCAATAGTAATCATGATGATGATGAAGATGATGATGACAATGATGGTGATGATGATGATGACGTCATCTAATGTCAATTGGCAAGGCATTTATCTACATGTACATTTGCCACTCCTTACCTAGGAGAGAAATGGGGACCTGGTAGGATGACAAAGCATTTGCGTTTAGTAATTGCCACATGCTCTCAAGGTGACTATATGGTAGGAATATTCCAAGGGAGTGCATGGAGATGGTGCACATGAATGAATCCAATGACTGGGGTAATAATATCTGTATAGCCCTTAAAGACGGTATTATGTATTAAGCGCGGAGGAGGAGGAGGAGGAGGTCAGAAACTTGTTCAGAACCACATCAAGAAGGAGGAGGAGGAGGAGGAGGAGGAGGAGGAGGAGGAGGAGGAGGAGGAGGAGGAGGAGGAGGAGGAGGAGGAGGAGGAGGAGGAGGAGGAGGAGGAGGAGGAGGAGGAGGAGGAGGAGGAGGAGGAGGAGGAGGAGGAGGAGGAGGAGGAGGAGGAGGAGGAGGAGGAGGAAGAGGAGGAGGAGGAGGAGGAGGAGGAGGAGGAGGAGGAGGAGGAGGAGAAGGAGAAGAAGAAGAAGAAGATGATGAAGATGGTGATGATGATGGGATAGATATTAGCAGATTTTGCCAAGGGATAACAAATATTCATCAAAACCACAAGTTTCTATTAAACAGCAAAAAATCATTCACATCATTGATTGCTATATTACCCAAGTAGGATCTTAGTTTAGATCCAAACATATGACCTTATCTTTAAGAGTCAAGGAGGACCAACCTCTGGTCTACAACATACCAGTGAAATATAGGTGCAAAGGGCAAACAAAAATGTAGATAGATGACAAAAATAATTCTTCGGATCAGCTTTGAAAATATAATTAACCATTCTCAAAGATTTATGTGGTTGGTTCCCTAAGAAAAATAACTACTGTGGTGATTACAGTTCCATCCCACATGTTGAAAATAAAAGAATAGAGAAATTAAATAATTGGTCAGCCCTCTAAAAGTCTAAATTTCCGTAGGCTTCAAATCATATGCCATCGCCATCATCCATGTAGCATTAGCTACTACCAGGAAAATCAAATAACCTTTTTGTGCTCCAAGAATATTTATATTGTTCTATCAATCTATTTATGTAGGTCTAAAAATGTGAACAAACTTTAAAAAGTTATTGTGCAAAAGGGAGCAAAGTCATTTTCAAACGATCACAAATTTATTATCACAATCAAAATTCCATAATCTGACACACTTTACAATGTACTTGTCTTATCACTCATTAACAAGATTGTAAGCTGGCCGGAGGGGACAAAACTATTATGTGTGTCTGAATGGATATCTATTTTCTATAGAACTACTTCAAAAATTAAGGACAGCCTTTAGGAGGCAAGAAACTTTTTGCAAGCTGCTAATATTTAATGATCATGTTATTAATCACTTATATCATGGCATAAAGTCTTTTTTTAATATCTCAATCTCACAATTTGACAACAGTTTACAAATTAAGGACAGGTTTTTGGTGGCAAGAAACTTTTGGGGAACTGCTAACATTTAATGTTGATCATGCTATTACTCAACTATTTCATGGCATAAAGCTTTTGTTTATCTCAACTTCTTAGATTTAGAAAACAGTTTCATGAGGTGATCCAACCTTTGCTCTGGCAACAATGGCTCCTATACATGTAGCTGGTTTCCTTCCTTTATCAGAGTTATAGAGGTAGGATTGCAATTGAGTTTGGGGACCAGGTTAGGGTACAGGTATTGGTATATGTACATGTAGTTGGACCAGGGATGAAGAAGTAAGAAATTTAGTTGGGGTAGGTAATTGACTACAGGGCAATTATCACAGGGGCATGTTTTATGATTTCTTGCATGCAGAAGTTTCTTGTTACACAGACTTAGTTTAAATCAAGTTAAATGACCTGGCTATTAATAAGCAACCATCCCACCTCCAAGTATTTTTTTGTTGTTAATATTTTTCTTTTCCTCATAAAGAAATCACTATTTCTTACTTTTAATCATGTCTTCCACATCTTCTTTTCCTCTGTCTCTTTATGGGAGATCAGGGGTTAAAATTTTAAAAAGAAATTTAATCTCTTTGATCTGATATAACCTGGATACCATCCCCTACAGTCATACCCCTCATCACAGGACTAGATTGCAAAATGTAATGTCAGCAATTATTCACTGAACCTTCTTATCAACTTGGCAAACAATTATATATATATAGTATTTGTCTTACTGCGAAGTCGCCTACAACAGCAAAATCACCTACATGTACAATAGCAGTTTATATTACAACTGGCTCCCACTTGCCAAACAAGATAAGTCGTTTGCACAAATATTGATTTAAGTTTCACTATAAACAGCACAAAATATGCATAGCAGATTATAGCAGGATGCAATTCAACATTTGAAATATATGCTCCGCCACGTACCCCTACCAAAAATGATGAAATGGGAACGGTATACGCTTTCTTGCATGTATAGACCGGTTTACTTACATATCAAAATTGTATGCATAATTTTTCAACAAAGGCTGAAAGCTTGACTGGGGTTTGCCTGATATAGCAACACTGGATTCCAAGTGTTGTAATTCATACATTGATAACAGGTTGTTCGAATAACTTGCAACTAGGTCCGCAGGAAAGAAATATCCACAAATTTGAATATATGAGTAAACCAGTTTATTGAATTCAAGAATCAATTCTAAAATGTGACGTTAAGAATTCCTTTTGGCACTGGTTGCAAAATTGATCGACTTTATTAAAGAAAGGTACTGCAGATATTTGATTTGGTAGCAAATTTACAATTTTTTTGGATCAATAGTTTGTATTCAATTAAGTTCTTGTCTTGATCAGTTCAATTTAAGATAAAACAATCAATTCTTAATCTTATGATAATATACCTGTTGCGTAACCTCATCAAATAGTACAAAAACAATCTCCCTTTTACACCTTATTGAATCATGTCCGTATTGTGTCTAAAACCTATTGCAATATATAAATGTTTTCAATAGGTTCCTTCTGTACAATCTAAACAATCATAAACATTCTATAAAGTTCATGACATTTTCCTATTGATATAACTGCTGCTCTGAGCATCTCAGATAAGAAATTCCTTTCCTGAACATCTTGCCATCCTGCCAACAAACAGTACTTTACTTGTAACATGTCTATTAAAGTTAAAGTGAACTAACTGCAGACATCATATTTGTATTACCGGTAATCCTTTCATGGAAGTAAGCTCTCTTCCCATTACGTAAGATAGCCTTAACTTGGAATGTCAACCCATATGATAACCTAGCTCAGTAATCCTACAAACTGATTAAACAAAAATTTGATAAAATACTGTTAGCTAAAACAAAAAATAGGAATGTGTTTATCCACACTTTTCATATAAAGATGGAGAAACCATCATGTAGTTTTAGACTTTCATAAATATTGGGTGTACAGAGATAACTTGGAACACTTTCAAAAGAGTAGAAAATATGAACATCTCCCTTCTTAAAAACAGTCCAGATTCCTGGGCACCAAGAATGGCATGAACCAGGGTTGGTGCCATTTAAATAGCAACAAGAGCCGTTCCTGTTGGTCCAGTGGATTAGTCTAGCATAGATCTGTCTAGCAGTCAGTTAGTAAGCAAGGGGTCTAGGAAGTGAACCGGTCCAGTAGACCACATCGCAATGTAGTCTACTGGATCGAGGTTCCTGGCACGCTGCCTTCACACTCACCATTAGACGGCTCTAACATAGAACGGTCAAGGAAATGAGTGAGAATGGGGTCTTGGAAGATCTACAGTACAACAACTATTCATTTCAGATAAGGTGTCATTTCATTTTAAAAATGGGTTAAGGACTTCATTAGCTTAATTGAAATGAAACCCTAATGAAAGGGATAGTGAAGAAACAAAATCTAATCTTATTTGACTGGAGCAAACTCCAAATTCCCTTTGTTATTCATACTCTTTACCCTTTTACATCTCAAGTAGCCTTCACTGCAAGGGGCTATTTAGGTCTTTAAAAGTTTAAATGCCTGATGAGGAATCAACAAGTCTGCTATTATTACTTATAAAACTAAAAACTAAATAAAATTTACAGAGATTAAACTAAATATTTCTACTCATGCTGTGTCATAATACTCTGCAGCTATATTAACAAACTGTGTTTGACTGTGTCTGGGATTGCTACACCAGTACCTGAACTACTTGATTTTAAAGAGCAATTATGTCATAAGCACTGTTAGTTCAGGACAATCCATAACAATCCTATTCCAATTACCATGGTAACCATTTAAAGGTCCTGTTACTGGAAAACACTTCAGGATAGGAAGCTTATCAAGTTTAGCATCTTAGTGCAGAGTTTTAATGGTAAACCAAGGAAACCGGTTTATTCTGGTTTTAGAGCTCATTAGCATACAAGCTAATGCAAACTAAACTACCTGTATGGATTAAAGTCAATGCACTGTAGGGATTTTATCTGTTTACAATTCAGTAAAAGAAAGAAGATTAAGAATGCTTGTGCAAGGACATCTCATCTGTATAAATTGACGTAATGCAATAAAAACCTATCTGAGCTTATATAGATAAGTAGCGGACCTGGATGTCACTTATAGTGCATAATGTTTGTACATGGTAAACGTCAATAAGCCGTGAAAGAAGTGCAAGGTTCAATAACGTCAAAACTGCTGACGTTTTAAATATTTCTAAAAAACAAGAGGGTCTACCTGCATGTACAAAGTACATATATGCACAATGTATGCATGCAGGTATACATGAAGGTCATGTTCTGCAACCCAAAATGATTATTCTGTAGTTGAAGAAGGCATCCATTGAAAATTGAAACCCTCAATTTTGGAAAACAAATTGCACATATCTCATTGGAGCTTTCTTGCTGATTTGAAACATTTAATGTACTTTACAAAAATATATGCACTCAAGATTAAATTTATGTTTTAGTAATACTCATGCAGTTCCAATATAATAGAGATACTTTACTACATATTTTTCATATCAATATCAAGGAATCTATATGGAACTTTCAAAAAAGAAGATTATTAGGAAAATAAAACCCAACAAACTTTAGCTGACAGCCTTATCGCAAATTGTGAGCCAGTCAAAAACATCTTGAAATTACTCCTAAAATTTGAGAAAGTACTAAGAAATTTCAAAACAACCCCTCCAAAGTTTGCAGTTTCCTTGCTAACCATTCACCCATAGGAGTTGCCATTTTGATTAACATAGTGGTGGTAGAGAAGTACACTTATGAGATACCCACTGACCTGTATTTTAGTACACTCACTTGTGAAATGCGTGACAAAAGTTTCCTTATAATAATTTTTTTGGTTGTGCATTGAAATGCAAGGATATTCTCTTGTAATGTATGGTAACCAAATATTTGGTTTTATAAAGCTGTTTCCAACAGTAGGCCATTTTCATAATGTAATCAAATTTTGAATGCACAAATCTTTGAGTAGTACCTGGTTACAAATTATTTCATTTACCTGTCACAAATAATTGTATTTAAATAGTCAGAATGTGAATTGCATACATTCCGTACTGTTAGGTACGTCAAGCCATGATGGTTGTCCTACCTAGCAACTTCTAATGTATGCCATTTGCATTCTGACCATTGAAATACAATATTTGCAAAAGTTTTAATAAAATAATTTATATACCTCACTTAAGAAATCCAGCCATCTGATTGGTCGAATTGCATTCATAAACTTCAACTGTTCCTGTAAAATTCTCGGTAACCATGCTTAAAACATTTCAATATTTTTAATAACCATGGTTATTAAAAATAGTTGGTCAGCCTCCATGGTTACCCCATAGGTTTACATGTTAAAAAATGGTTTGAGCGATGGAGGATACCGTATGTGTGCGAAGGATTGGTCGGTAATTTCAATACAATTGAATCTCGATCGATCTTACCAACAATTTTATCTTGCATTGTTGACATGAAGACGAAAATAAACTTCCAAAAACAAAAAAAAACATCTGCCGATAGATCTTGATCTAAGTTCGTGCCAATATGCATTGCAAAAGTAAAAGAAGAGTCCGTATATGGAGCTTTTGCGAAGCATTCATCACACGCGAAGCCGGTTTCAATCCATCTAATGTATATATTGTACAAAACTGCCAAGCATGTTAACATCGCGCGATGGCCGAGAGGTCTGAGGCGCTGACTTTAGATACATCACCTTTTGTACGCAAGAGTTCGAATCTCATCTTCGACAAAAAAAAAAAGTATTTTTTATTTTTTATTTTTTAGTCTATTTTTTTTCGGCATATAAAAGTATTAATGACTGCTTTAATATTCGAGAAATAGTTGTTTTTATACGCTCTCGGTAAGGTTACAATTGGGCTATTCCCCTCGGCACGCCTCGGGTAATAGCACAATTCTAACCTTCCCTTGAGCGTAATAAAACAACTATTTCTCTCAAAGCAGTCATTAATACTATATTATATCATGGTACTATACACAAGTCTTTGAAAGTGATTTAAATGACAGATTTGAAAAAAATAAAATTGAGGCGAGTTAAATCGCAATTTAAAAAGCAATTTAAATCATGGTAAAAAATAATGCCAACCTTTGTTCATGCCATTTGTGGTGCCAGGGAATCTGGACTGTTTTTATGAAGGTAGATGTTTGAAAGGAGATGAAAATACTGACAACTGATGTAGATGTGATTCCAGAGACAAAGTACATTTGAAAAAACTGATGATTTGCAAAATATGGAAAAAGTTCAAGATGAATTTGAATGACCTCATAAAAGAACCACTTTGTGACAGCGTATTTACAAGACATATTGCCATTATATGGTAACCTTCTTAGACTTTGGAGCCTATCAACTCATATGATAAAGGTTTGCAATTCTATATTTGTTTGATTAGGCAAATATTGACATAAATTGATCATGACTGTGATGATTGTATGCACATGTAGTTACAGGTAGCCTATATCTAAAATAGCTACATGTAGGCGTACACTTCAATTTTCAATTGTAACAAATGTTGAATCTAATGAACAGAATACCAAGATTGGAAACATGTCAAAGTGAAAACCAGAAAATCTTGCTAATTGAAAGCATATTATTCAAGTGTTGCTCTATACATGCAGGTCAATCCACCATAGTTAGGAAGTTTGTAATTAAGGATACAGACAAAATAAATGGTTACGGTACATCTACCATATGGAAATGGTATATCAATGTATTATGACTACTTATTCATTAGTTCCTATCACCAAACCTGAGGAAGAGGAAGGGTTGTTGTGGTCCAGTGGTTAAGTCCCCAGACTGTGAACCACAAGGTATGGGGTTCGAATCCCTGTTGCACCACTAATATCTATTGGCAAGACATTAATCTACAATTGCCACATTGCACACATGTGAGGTAAAGTGGTACTTGGCAGGAATTAATCCCTTAAAATGCTTGAGTGCTGTAACTGCAGCCATGCTAAAACAAGGGTAATAATAATGGAGCGCCTCGAAACCATCCTAACTCTAAGTTTGTGGACATCTTATGGAAATGCATGATGTAGAATTAACACATGTCTCAATTGGATGTCCGCGAACATAGACATACAGGCCCGAATTCACAAAGCAAGGTTTGAGCTCAGACCAAGGTTTGAGGTCAAACCTCCTTTTGTTCCGCCAAACCTCCTTTTGTTATTTACAAACCTGGTTTGAGCTCAAACCTTGCTTTGTGAATTCGGGCCACAACGTTTGTACGACAGTTTCAAATCACTGATTTGTTTTAATTAATTGAGGCAATTTAAAAATCAGGATTTAAATCGCGCCAACCCTGTGTAGAATTCAAAGCAAAATATAAACACAAAAAAGTACATAAAACAGAGAATAAATACCGGTACACAACACTAATGACAGACACAAACATCTAGACTTATGCATGTACATGAGTTAAGACTTAAATAGTGGAGTGAGATTGTAAAGTGATTTCCAAGCATAATATTACATCCTGATACCTAGAATCACTTTACGATCTCACTCCACTATTTAAGTCTTTACTCAGAGCCACAAATACGTGTGGGTTCCTTATGTAAGTAGGACACCAAAAAATGTCACAAAGTGGGTCCCTAATTTATGGAATTACCCACATGTAAAATCACAAATCACACATGAAACGATAAACAAACAATTTACCTGGAGGCACTCCATTTTCTGCCCATTCATTCTGTAGCCTCATCTTATGCTGTTTCTCATAGGGTCCGCACAGGAGCCCATCACGCTCCATACGCAGGTAGTAGGATCCCTCCAGGTCTCTCATCACTGGGAACTCGGTCTTGAGAGCCTTGACCTCTGGGATGGTGGAGGTCACCATGTATTGATGGTGAGCCGAGATCATGGGGATATCCCTACCGATCATCTGGAACACCTCCTTGGCCCAGAAGCCTAAGAAAGAAAGTGAAAGATGAGGCAGAATATGAGATGATAAGAGTCCCTTCATAGTTTTACTCCTACTTGAGTGATTTTCTTTTGATTTAATTGGAGGCAGCCATATTGTAAACAAAGGGAACTAGGGAAAGGCAACAAATCTGTAGAAAACTCGCTTAATTAACTTCTTGTAAAACTTGGAGTAACTGATGGAAGCACACATAATACGTAATCTTAAAAACTGTAAGAGTGCAAACAATAAATCAATTCTAATATTCACATTAACGATGACTGAAGGAGATGTTCCACTGTCCATCATTGAACATTCATAACGGGATGTTGTGAAATCTACACCGATGCAATATCAGTATTGAGTGTGTATATACCTGTAGCATTGACAACTCTCTGAGCATGGATCGTTCCTTCGTTGGTAACGACATCCCACGTGCCATCATCACGTTGCTTCATACCAATCACAGGTGCAGGCATGTAGATGTCAGCTCCGTACTTACGAGCTCCTATAGCCAAGGCTTGGGTCAAGGAGTACGGGTCAATGTGACCGTCCCCTGTAGTGTGGATACCACCGAGAACCTGAACGGAGAGAAGGAAGGCGTCAGATGTTGACAGTCACATTGTCTTTAATGACAGAATGAATGCAGGATCTTCTTTGTAATGGTTGTTACATTCAAGTCCATCATTTATAATGGACATCAAATACAATGTATGCATTCAAAGAGTATGAATACCGAAGTAAACCAGAACGTCAATGACGTAGCGACGTAGCGCTCATCCGCATCTCGCAACAACAAATAGCGTAAATTTTATGTGGTACACTTTTGAACTGGTCAAAAAATAAAAATTTGATGCCCTGGAAGGGACATAATTTCATTTAGCTGTACAAGATTAAATAGAAACTAAAGGAAATGGAATGAAAATTGGTTGAAAAATATATAGTTTTATGACAAGCAGTGCTCAAATTATATCAATGGAGCAAAATCTCAAAATTCTGTGTAGATTTTTTGTAAACCAAATTTAGCTCTACCAGATAAAGCAAACCAAATCAAAATCGGTCAAGAAATGAGGGAGAAGAAGCAATTTTTGTTTTTTCTGGAATAAATTTGCATAAATTACGATAATTAATTAATGGAGAACAATTTCAAAATTCTATGTAGAAGTTTAGTGTACCAAAGTTAGCTCTACCAGATAAAGCAAACCGAAATCGGTCGAGAAATGAAGGAGTAGAAGCACTTTTTGTGATTTCGAATAAATTTGCATAAATTAGCATAGATAATGAATTTCACGATTCTGTGTAGAAGTTTAATGTACCAAAGTTAGCTCTACAATATAAAGCAAACCAAATCAAAATCGGTCGAAATATGAAGGAGAAGAAGCATTTTTTGTGATTTTTAAATTATTTTTGGAATTAATTTGCATAAATTACCATAATTAATCAATGGAGCAAAATCTCAAAATTCTGTGTAGAAGTTTAATATTCCAAATTTAGCTCTACCAGATAAGGCAAACCAAATCAAAATCGGTCAAGAAATGAGGGAAAAGAAGCAATTTTTGTTATTTCGATTAAATTTGCATAAATTAGCATAGATAATAAATTTCATGATTCTGTGTAGAAGTTTTAAATCCCCCTCCTAGCCCTATCATATGAAGCAATCAGAATCGAAATCGGTTGAAAAATAACGAAGAAGAAGCATTTTGAAAACTGTGGACGGACGGACAGTACGATGGACGGACGCCACGCCATGGCATAGCTAGACTGGAATTTCTCACTGTTAATTATATCTGACGTACGATCAAGTACATACATGTATATGAAGGGAAACCCACTGAAATACAAACTCTATCTCAGAGACAAATATCACCACAAGTACTTATTCCATCAACGTTAAAGATGGGACATTTAAATAAGCATGAAGTTAATACTCATTTTATGCTGACGATGCACATTATCAAGTACTTACTCCATCTTCAATGATTATTGGGTACATCTGTAAATATTCACAAAAATTGAATGAAAATTCAAATTATATAAACATTTCCTTCTTTGAGAAGACACACATCGTCAAGTACTTACACCATCCAAGTTAATGATTGGGCACAACTCTTGAACCTCTTCTGGAGTAAGAAGTTTCTGATAAGCTTTGTTCCATCCTTGTCTAGCCATTTGGTATTTAGCTTCATCCATTCTTGTTGGGGTTGACAGCAATCTAATACTCCCTGGTTTGTGGAATCCAACAGCCTGCCAGAAGAATTGAAAAAAGAAAAAGAAGAAGCTCACAATGGGAAAATCAATCTGAAAATATTTACTTCAAGTCCATACACATATACAGCTTTAATTTTATGCAATACAATAAATTCAAATTCCTTAGTCCTCAACGTTTTCTCCTTCCCTCAATCTTTATCCATCCAGCATCATTATGGGTTTGTGATGAAACATGAAAGTTTTTGTATTTTATATTTTTCTTGTTGCCCAACCCCTCCTTTCCCTTTTCTCTCCTTCTCTTTCTCTCTCTCTCTCTCTCCTTCTCTTTCTTTTTCTCTTTCTTACTCTCTCTCACTTACTTTCTCTCTCTCTCTTTTCCTACTCTCTGTCCGTCTTCATCTTGTTTTCTTAGCATTCCTTCTCTATGCCTATTTTACCAATCGGATGAAATGTTAGACTCACCTGTCCAGTCTCTTCTTCTAACTGGTCAAACATCTTGAGACTCCTGTAATGGACATTCTTCACATTGATACCAGGATGGAAATACGTCGCTAAACCAGCCTGGAAAAAAGGGGGGAATAAATCAATAATAGGATTACAAATCAAATATTTATTTCGTTAAAGAAACAATATATTAAAACTATGAAATGTAACTATATGATGGAAAAACAAATGGCTTTAAATGATATGATTAAAAGAAAGTAGGGACTATTCTCATAGTGAACGGTCATTTGTGATCCTACACCACAAAACCAACCAAGATTACAAGACAAGAGTTTAAAGTGTGCCAATAACCTAAAGAAAAAAAAAATTCTGTATATACGTAGAATGTATAGAATTAAAGGTCAAGACCAGTATTGGTAACGCCCCAATTTCAAAAAATGAAATGGAAGCTCTCATTACCAATCATGTGAAAGAATATGTTTTGACTAATACATGATGATAACAAATTTGCCGGGAAACCGCCTACTAATTCATATATTTGGTAAATTGGTTTCTCTCATGGTCCTGTGAGAGATATAGGGTAGTCCCATATACATCTTTCTGTGTATAGCGCTTGTAACTCTACGAAGAATGGGCCAAATTTCTTATCATTTTGATGATTCCAGAACCTTGCAGATGCTAGATGCTAGATGATCAACCTTTTCTGATCGATTTCACAACGTTTCTTTCACAATTCAATCGCATGACCATAACTGGTCTTTAGCTTTAACCTTAAGAAATCTACACCTCGCTTTCTATAGGTAAACAGTTGAGGAGTAAAAAGAATATAAAGGAAAAACATAAAACCCTACGTAAAGGGCGTGCACTGGACCGGAGTTGAACTTGGGTTCCACGCGCGCTCTATATGTGAGTGCATACAGTAACGTAAATCTCCATGTATAAGGCGCACTTTTTCGCCGCCGAAAAAATTTGAAAGTCTGGGGTGCGCCTTATACACAGGTACAGAAAAAAAAAAAAAAAAAAAAAGATTTTTTATAGTTTCGATTTATGGTGGTATGCCTGGCAATGTCTCCCAGCTCAGTAATCAGTGTGTTGACTCACCACTCGGAAACTACAACAACACTCAAATTTGTCTGTCATCTTGGTTTGAAAGTAATCTTTCTAATAGATCTCAATATGTAGTTTATAATAATAATTCCTCAATTTTTTTTTCTATTCATATCATGCATGACTATTGATGAGGCTGGTTTGGGACACTTGGTATCATGAAGCCTTAGAGTCTGGACCTGTTTTTAATTTACATTAATGATCTTCCACATTCTTCTACAACAACATTGTTACTATTATTTGTGACAAGTTCACAACTTCAACTGCACCTCGATGTAAAATGAAGGTCCTTCCCCGCGTGGGTTTTCGGCAACAAAACAACAACAAAACAAAAAACGATATACACAGGTGCGCCTTATACACGGAGATGGTCTACTTAACAAGACATTTCACAGCTCACTGGGAGTGTATTTAAACTGCAATAGAGTGGTGAAGTGTGACGTTATAACAAAAACAAAAATCAATTTTTGGAATTTCTCAATTTTTTCTTCATTATCCTACAGACCACCAAAAATAATGTCAAAATGTCGAAAACCAATTGAATAGGTTAATTATTGGCTGAGTTATGACCATCTGAATAAAGAGATGTCATAGGAATAAAGAGATGTCATAGGAACTCAGTATTATATTTCTCTGGCTCGTAATGTTATGAACCAGAGTAATATAACACCAAGTTCCTATAGGACATTTTTTTATTCAGATGGTCATATCTCAGCCTATACTTAACATATGTGACCCGGCACCACAAAACCACCAAAAAGTTGCAAAAAATTATTTTCCTGATTTCATCTGATTATGAAAGAAGAAGTTCTCCTCATTAAAATGGTATATTACTTGTCCAAATTGAAGCTTCCTAACCCTTTCAATTTAGTGAATGAAAAGAGCTGGTGAGGGAGGTTACTGGTATTAAATTGTGAGAAAGAGAGCTTTAAAGTTTGGGGCTATTCAAGCATGCGGAGCAAGCAAACCACAGGGAAATCAATAGAAGGGTGAATCAAAAGGCCATAGCAACCACTATGAAGAGATTTTCAGATTAGGCTGAAATTTGGCCTGATGGTCAAACATAGTCTGTTCATTATGTTTCTGAGGTTTCAATGTGTGGACTTAGTCTTTCAAAAGTTATTATGTTGTAAATGTATAGAGTTGTAATTGGACAGATTAAGTGAACTGCAACATAGTGCCGAGACACCTGCACTAGACAATGCCTATTCATGGTGGACCCGGAGTCTTTTTGTTCCCCCTTACATAACACTGCTTGTCACCTATCTTGTTTTGTATACATCTGGGCAATTATTTGTAACCACATTATGAACTTGCTTTATACTTAATTCCCATACTGTTTTCTTTCTCACAGGAGGTTCAAAGTATTTTTACTATGACTGCGTTGGTGCACCCCGGTACCATCCCACGGCTCTGCTCACGTACAAAACCTGGCATTGTAACGACGTTGTAGACTTTTTCGCAACTTGTCACTCTCAAATGTATAAAATATAATAATGTTCTTACTCTTGATCAACAAATTATGGATATGTGATGTACAATCCAGCTACTCGAAGTCGTTAACGGAGAATATAAGACAAACGCAAATCTGGAACTCGGATGTGAAAGCGGATACAAACAAAATGGCGCGCCGCACTGATTGCTATAACGGACCAATCACAGCCCGCGTAGCACGACCCGTTAGCAACGACCGACCATTTCCGGACTACGATAATTTCGCTCGGGAAAAGTGATCAAATTTTGGAAGAGACCGAAGGCTGTGCGAAAAAAAGTGGTCTAGAAAAACCGTTTAAAACACATCTTCTACTATGTTTTAGACTTCCAAATTTTGATACTAGGTACAGAAAAGACCACTCTTTCAGAAAATGCAAAAAAACAAAAATCTATTTTTTTCACCTAAATTGACATTTTAGCTGATTACGGAGAATCGCTGGTTGCGACTTTTTGTTGGTTTTGTGGTGCCGGGTCACATATTCAATTGGTTTTCGACATTCAGACATTATTTTTGATGCTCTATCGAGAATGAAGAAAAAATTGAGAAATTCCAAAAATAGATTTTTGATGACATCACACTTCACCACTCTATTGTTGGCACCCTCTTTACTTACAGCATGCCATGTTGAACCAGCAGTAAGCTCACTCTTTTCTAGGAGTACGACATCCTTCATACCAGCCTTAGCCAGGTTGTACGCTGTCCCTACGCCAACCGCCCCACCCCCGATGATGACCGTCTCTGCTTTGTCCTTCCATCTTTTCTTGAGATCACCTGATGTTCCTCTGCAGGTAGAGAGAGAGAGAGAGATAGAGAGAGGGGGAGAGAGAGAGAGAGAGAGATTATAAAGTCGGACGTCTATATTAATACGAGAAATAAATCTACAGAGAGGGCATTCATTATCAATTAAGCAAATCACGATAACAAAGAATATAATTAGGGCCACACATAATACAACATTAATAATATTCAGATTATAAAAAAGTATAATAACACCCCTAGTTTAATGAGGTTAGCCTCGTCAGTATTGATACTGATCGAGGGCCCAGCAATCGTAATACTTGGCCATAACAGAGCCACCAAGGCCATAAGGCGCTCTAGCATTCATTTCAATCTATATTTTTTTCCTTTTGTTTCTAATGAATATATAACTATTTCAATGAATATATACCTAGGCCTACCAGGTCCCCATTTACAGACTGTGGCAAATGTATGCAATACACTGTAGTCTTGTAGAGTGAAGACTCTTTTCACTTTTTTGTTCATGCGCATGTGCGCAACTTTCATGAAACTGCATCATAAAAACACTGTGATTATTAATACAGTTTATTAATGAATTTGAATTACAAATAATTGCCCCTAAAATATGCCCTAAAAAGCCTCTAGCTTTAGCTTATTATTTGGCTGTAATTTATAAATACAAACTCAACATAAGAATAATTGAAGACTAGACCCTATAATTTATGGCACCTAAAATATATATATAACTTCATAACCATATAAACCCAGCATTAAATACAAAGTTGGCAATTTAATATCAAAATGCAACTTTTTCTTGAACTGACTTCAACAAAATCATGACATTGTTAGATCTAGAGATCTAGATTCAATGTCATCTTTCCTTTTTTTCGGGGGGGGGGGGGGTAAGTAAAATGACACTGACAGTTACAAGCAAAAATGACAGAAATGACTTGACCTTTATAAAGTTCTGCATAGCCTAGAGCTAGATCTATATCTAAAAGTTACTCTTTGAAGTTTGATACTGAGTCGACTACATTTATTTAAATCTACCATGCCCATGGACATGATGGATCTAGCTACTTACGGTTCTTTGGTGTTCCATGTTCCCCTGCTACACGAGATGCATCGAGCCAGTGAAGTATTGGCGGAGAAACCTCGCGGAGTTTGGTTCAATTTACCGAGCTGCAACAGTCGGGAAGCCATTTTATTTTTCGGTTTAACTGATTTATTTCTGATAAACGGTGTGCCCTATACAATCACCATACGCCCCATCACAAAGTCTGCATGTTGTTGTTGTTTTTCGTCCGTAAAAGAGAATTAAGAGATCATAGGTCGACTATTGGTTCACTGTTTAATGAAGGTCTATGTACTACATGCATGCGTGCACCATGTCAGATGTACGTATAGGCGCCTAGCTAGCGCTAGCTACATGGTGGCTTAACGCTTTGACTTGCTTGGACATTGAGGCCCCGCCCATTTGTTTTGAAGATAGTCTCACTTTACGAGACCGAATTTTGCACTATTAGACGGTCGTGGTGCCATGGTTTCTTTTGTTTTTCTTTCTTTCTTTCTGTCTGCAAATTTATTCCACCCAACTGAAATGAAAAATCTCTTGACAGTCGTAAGTGGATGAACATGCATATTTTTCAAAATAATAATAATCTTTTAAAGTCCTCTCCAAATTTTATTAAGTTAAACCGAAAATGGAAATTCCGGCCCTGGTTGATCGTGTGCCCGGCAGCCACTGAGCATCGCCATATCGACGTTGCTCTATTATTATTATTATTATCATCATCATCAATTCATCATCATCATTATTATTACTATCAAAATTATCATCACTGTTTACCTTTTGATTGATAAGGTAAAGTTCATATACTAACAGGCGCGTAGCCAGGGGGGGGGGGCGGTGGGGGCGGTCGCCCCCCAAAAAACGCCGGCCAAAAAAAAAAAGAGAGAGAAAGAGAAGAAAAGAAAGAAAGAGGACGTAGGAAGAAAGAGGGAAAAAGAGTCGAGAACGGAACAACGAATCGTCAAAGTTTCCGCGGGAAGGGGGAGACTGAGTTCAAATTAAGGATTAAGAGTCGGGAAAGGTACAACGAATCGCTTTCTTTCTCTAATAATTTAATGAAACGTCAAAGCTTCGCGCAAGAGGGGGAGGGACTGGATTCAGACGAGGATTATGAGTCGAGAAGGTAACGAATCGTCTTCTTTCAAAGCTTCCGCGCTTTGCGCGGGAGGGGGACTGAATACAGATAAGGATTAAGAGTCGGGAAAGGTACAACAAATCGTCTCCTTTCTCTAGTAATATAATGAAACGTCAAAGCTTCGCGCAAGAGGGGGGGGGGAGGACTGAATTCAGACAAGGATTAAGAGTCGGGTAAGGTACAACGAATCGTCTTCTTTCTCTAATTATTTAATGAAACGTGAAAGCTTCGCGTGAGAGGGGGTGGGACTGGATTCAGACGAGGATTATGAGTCGAGAGGTAGAACGAATCGTCTTCTTTTAAAGCTTCCGCGCTTCGCGCGGGAGGGGGACTGAATACAGATAAGGATTAAAGTCGGGAAAGGTACAACGAATCGTCTCCTTTCTCTAGTAATATAATGAAACGTCAAAGATTCGCGCAAGAGGGGGGAGGGACTGAATTCAGACAAGGATTAAGAGTCGGGTAAGGTACAACGAATCGTCTTCTTTCTCTAATTATTTAATGAAACGTGAAAGCTTCGCGTGAGAGGGAGTGGGACTGGATTCAGACGAGGATTATGAGTCGAGAAGGTAGAACGAATCGTCTTCTTTTAAAGCTTCCGCGCTTCGCGCGGGAGGGGGACTGAATACAGATAAGGATTAAGAGTCGGGAAAGGTACAACGAATCGTCTCCTTTCTCTAGTAATATAATGTAACGTCAAAGCTTCGCGCAAGAGGGGGGAGGGACTGAATTCAGACAAGGATTACGAGTCGAGAAAGGTACAACGAATCGTCTTCTTTCAAAGCTTCCGCGCTTCGCGTGCTCACTACCGCCCCCCCTAAAATGAAATCCTGGCTACGCGCTTGTATACTAATTCATGTATAATATTATATCTATTTATATCGCGCACACCATATTTTGACCAATAAGCCAGTGAGCATGAGTAGATAAAGGTCATTGCAGATCAAATACTGGATACGTGCTCATGAAGTTATGTAATCATTATTCATTTATGCACAAGCAGTGCACTCTATGATACACAGGTGTAAGTATTCATTGAAAAGGGGAAACATATGATATTTTGTAGCACCTCTATCGCTGTAGGAGTGATTATTTCAAAATGAACAAAATGGGACATCTTCGTGTTTTGAAGATCTGTGGATATTCGGGGTCATTTTGGGACATGGAAAGGAAAGGACGAATATATATACGACCAGGAACCTTAGCATTCATTCATATGCCAAATGGATTAGACATCCCGTCCATTTCCGATTTGTACAACCAATGTCATACTCTTTCGTACATATCCATGAGGGTGAACGGGGACGATTTGGTGAATCATTGTTTAGACTCTCAATTACAACGTGAGTCGAAATGGGTGAGGAAAAAATCCACGATTGTAAAAAGTAATGAGGTTTACTCATCTGTTGAAGGGCATCCAACACTCAAAGAAAAGAAAAGAGAGGCAAAAAAAAATCTTAACTCACGAAGTCTCTACCATTTGGCATACACAATGTTAAAGAGTTAGTAGTACAAGGGAAATTTTTAGATCTTCTATCGCTAGAAAGTAACTGTACGATTTGGAAGAGCATCATGTATAATTTGCCAGTGAAATGCTGTTACCGATACTGTAAACACAAGGGCAAATCTACTGAGATGGGGCAAATCTGCAACAAACAAATGCAGGCACTGCGATTGTGTTGAGACACTAAACCATGTTCTTAATTGCTGTTCACTATTCCTATCTCAAGGGCGATACACCTGGCGCCATAACAATGTACTAAAATGCTTCGTAGAATTCATCACAGAAAATATTTCGCCCGATACAAAAATCCTTCATGATATTCCCTATTTAATCGGCTACTCCCCTGTCTCAACAATCCCATTGTCTTGTACCCAAACAAACCTGAGACCTGACCTTTGTATCTACGATGAAAATAGTAAAAAAATCATGATCATGGAACTGACAGTCCCATTTGAACTTAGAATCGATAAGGCCCATCAATATAAAGTTGATAAATACTCGTCCCTCGTCAGAGACATTGAAGATAATGGCTATGAGGTAGAAATTTTGGCAATTGAAGTCGGTTCTCGTGGGTTCATTTCATCAAGCAATACCCAGAGATTAACAAAGATGCTGGGCTACTTGCATAAACGGAACACAAAGCAATTTCGGGACAAACTCAGTAAATGGCCCTTGTGTCGTCCTTTGCAATTTATTGCGCAAAGGGTGAACCCTCATGGCAAGACTGTAATAATCTGTAATAACTGGTTACTAAATGATAATGATCAATAATCATATTAATAATAATATTAATAATAATAATAACGATATTATGTAAAATAGTAATAATAGTAATAATAATAATACTAATAATGATAATAATGACGTGATGATAATAATAAAAACAAAAATAATAATAATGATAATGATAATTAAAATGACTATGATAATGATGATAATACTAATAATGATAATAATTATAATAACAATGATAATAATAAAGCTAATGATTATTATAATAATAACAAAAGTAAAAGTGCTTACAAGTAATAAAAAGGGCTATCGTGGTGCAACCGTGGGCTGAATGCATGCCACTGAACATAACATGTTATATTTTGTTGCATCACGTGAGCCCTCTATTCCTCCAAAACGATTTTGTATACATTAATTGAGTAAACTGAATTATAAATTGTGTATCTTTTTTAATCCGAAACGAAACCGTTTGGCATAAACACAACTACTGTTAAAGATCTCGGCAATCATGTTTTATAACATCTTTATGTCTTATATGTTTTGTATTGTATGCCCTGCTTTGGCAGTTATGAGCCATGACCTGGACTACTCTTATTATATGTCTGTGACTGTGCAATTCTTTTATGTTTATACCATGTTCCTTTATTGAAGATTGATAATAAAGTGATACAAAATCAAAGTTACTTTATAGGGCCTAATTATTTGTGTGGATATGCGTGAAAATTGTGTAAGAGAGGTGGAAATATTATTTATGCTTGAACAAATAATTTGTTGTATCTTCTCAGAACTTTAATCTATATAAAGCGTTACTCTTTAAGGTTCTAAGAATTATTTAATAGTAGCTCTCAAGACATATCATTTCATGAAAAGACGTAATTTTGTTCCAACTTTTTGGGCAACATATACTAACGGTGGAAGGTCGCCTACGATGGAAAGAAGATGAGAACGACATCTCGCAAAGGATTTTTAGAACAGCGTTTTTCAACCTTTTTTCTGTCACGACACCCTTTTAAGAAATACAAAAAATCGCGTTGGACCACCCGAATCTAAAATTAATCTCAGAAGGTTCGTTTTGCGTCGCTCTGCATCAAGTGCCATACGGTGCGAGGTCTGAAGCGGATCTAGAGGGGGGGGGGGGGGGGGGGGGGGGGGTTGGGGGGGTTGCAACCCCCCCAAAAAAAAATTCGGGGACCATTTTTTTAAATCTTATCTTTTTTTTAAACTTGTAATTTTATTTTATTCTATTTCTATGTATTTATTTCATTTATTATTATTATTATTATTATTATTATTATTATTATTATTATTATTTCTTTTTGGGGGGAGGGGGGGCGAACAAATGTCACAGAGCAGGCGCGGATCTACGGGGGGGGGTTTAGGGGGTTTAAACCCCCCCTTGGGCGGCCCCCCCCCCCCAAAAAAAAAGGGAAAAAAAAGAAAAAAAGAAAGAAAAAAAGAAAGAAAAAAGAACGCACGCTGGAGAGAAACCCTTTCAAGTGCAAATATTGTGAGAAGATATTCAACTCATCTGGTAACTTAACCAAACACATGATAACTCTGGATATAACTGTGTATTAAACTGTTACTTGATTTAAAAAGACGTTATCATGCACTGCTTTTTATGGTCTCCATTGTGTTAATAGATGCCAGGAAAACATCACTTACGGGGTTCAAATAAACACCCCAAAAAAAATCGGCTCGCCGCTTTGCGGCTCGTGGACGATGCTCTGCATCGTCATTATTTTGGTCAAACCCCCTCCTTAGCAAAAAGCTAGATCCGCCCCTGGAGGTACATCTGTTGGTAAATTTTGCGAGCGAGTGAAGCGAGCGAGCAAACAAAAAAGAAATGTTTGATATGGTATGAATTTATGTTGTGATCAACTTATTGGGGCCCCGCCCCCCCCCCCCCACTCAGTGTTATTTAGGGTACGCATAATGCTTGTTACCTCTTTTTGAAAGCACCCCCTATCTGAGGACTGCCAACATTTCCGAACCCCCCTTTCGCGGGCTTTTCGCGGGCCTTTCCTGCCTTGGAGACCCCCCTAAATCATGAAAAATGCTCAATGTACCCCCCTAAATTCGGAATAATTTCTCAGGAGTCCAAAGAGATGATAGAAAAAAAGAAAAAACACCCCCTGTTTAAAGAAATCTCCGGGTGAAAAGTTAATATACCCCTTTTTTTACAATTCTCGGGCCGGACTTTGTCGCACGAGAAATACCCCTTTACCGGACATTTTGGTAACACGCATCCGTCCGTTCTCGAAGTGGGGGCCGGGATTGGGGCACCTCGCTGCTGTCATGAAGACTATGCGATAATCACGATATTCGGGCAGCTCGTTGCCTAGAATCAACCAAGTGTTAATGTTGCGAAAGGGTGACGCGACGGAGTGAAGTAATGTTATTTCGATTTACAAGATATCACTTCGGCATCTCGCTGTCAAATATAAGGATATTCGGGCACTTCTATTAAGTCCAAATATGGAGGTAATTTGCTGCCTGAAATCATCATGCTCCTAAATGTTGCGAGTGAGTGCCGAAGAAGAAAGACCTTTATAGTGCTATTTACTCAAGAAATTGCATACCCTAAATTAAATATAGGTTCTAAAATTCTTACGAAATCGACGTTATTTCAATATTTTTTTGTTATGTCTAACTCACTTTCTATCGCAGCAGCCCTATATAAAAGTCTCGCGGCACCCATGCACTTGGAAAGACATTTGTTGTAAACAAAAATAATAAGGTCACTGAACCCGTGTCATCATCCAGATCAACGATAATGATTATGATAGTGCTTGGTCCGGGAATACAGGAATTCAATAGACTCGTTTACTTAGGTTTATGCATTATATTATTATACCCTTTAAACAAAGGTTGTTCTTAACAAGCTTGCACGAGGCTCGCCCGACAAAGCACCCAGTAATGTATGCTTACCATGGATTCCAAGTATTGTAGTTCATTCATTAAAAACAGGTTGATGAAACAACTCGTCAATAGGTCCCCCAAGGAAAGAAACATCCATACTATGTAAAAAAGATTTATATTCGTGTTTCCATATTATGTCATTGTTTACTTGCTACTATGTGTTATCTATTTGTATATATTACTTTCTGTTGTATATTGTTCATGTGCTTATGTAATGCCAACAACTGAATTTCCAAATGGACCCGAATAAAATTAATCTGAATCTGAATAACCATATGCAGGCTTTTGTCACTTGAGCATAATGTCGTAATAATTTTTTATATATACTTTTTGATTTTTATATCATTTTTTGAGTTATTTTTAAAAATTTGTATAGTTGTTTTAATTTATTTATTTATTTCTAAGTTACTCTCTATTTTTCAGTATTTCTACCTTTCTATATTGTTATTTTTCTATCTTTCTCTCTTTTTTCTTTTTTCTTTCTTTCTTTTTTCCAATCAATGAGTTTTAATTTTTAAGACCACTATTTCTCTCTGCTCATTCAGGTAATATTTCTCTTGTTTTAAATGTATTTCTTTCTTTCTAAGTTACTTTCGATCTTTCTGTCTTTCTGTCAGGCGCGTAGCCAGTGGGGGCGGTGGGGGCGGTCGCCCCCCCCCAAAAAAAAACGCCGGCCAAAAAAAAAAAGAGAGAGAAAGAGAAGAAAAGAAAGAAAGAGGACGTAGGAAGAAAGAGGGAAAAAGAGTCGAGAACGGAACAACGAATCGTCAAAGCTTTCGCGCTTCGCGCGGGAAGGGGGTGACTGAGTTCAAATTAAGGATTAAGAGTCAGGAAAGGTACAACGAATCGCTTTCTTTCTCTAATAATTTAATGAAACGTCAAAGCTTCGCGCGAGAGGGGGAGGGACTGGATTCAGACGAGGATTATGAGTCGAGAAGGTAACGAATCGTCTTCTTTCAAAGCTTCCGCGCTTCGCGCGGGAGGGGGACTGAATACAGATAAGGATTAAGAGTCGGGAAAGGTACAACGAATCGTCTCCTTTCTCTAGTAATATAATGAAACGTCAAAGCTTCGCGCAAGAGGGGGGAGGGACTGAATTCAGACAAGGATTAAGAGTCGGGTAAGGTACAACGAATCGTCTTCTTTCTCTAATTATTTAATAGAACGTAAAAGCTTCGCGTGAGAGGGGGTGGGACTGGATTCAGACGAGGATTATGAGTCGAGAAGGTAGAACGAATCGTCTTCTTTTAAAGCTTCCGCGCTTCGCGCGGGAGGGGGACTGAATACAGATAAGGATTAAGAGTCGGGAAAGGTACAACGAATCGTCTCCTTTCTCTAGTAATATAATGAAACGTCAAAGCTTCGCGCAAGAGGGGGGGAGGGACTGAATTCAGACAAGGATTACGAGTCGAGAAAGGTACAACGAATCGTCTTCTTTCAAAGCTTCCGCGCTTTGCGCGGGAGGGGGGAAACTCCCCCTCCCTGCACCCACCCCCCTAGGGAGCGCTCTTTGCGCGCGCTTAATTCGCACGCTTCGCGTGCTCACTACCGCCCCCCTAAAATGAAATCCTGGCTACGCGCTTGCTTTCTGTCTTTCTGTTTCTATTTCTATACTTCTATATCTTTTTATCTTTGTATCTCTCTACCTTTCTATATTTCTCTCTTTCTATCTTTTTGTTTTCTTTTTTCCAATCAATTACTGTTTGTAAGCATTGTATTTGAAGGGGGAAAAAACAGTCAAACGCAATGAATCGCTTTTTGTGAAGGTGTATTGGGGTCTGTAAATCTAGACTACTATAGCGGTCCCTGGGCACTATATGGCATCTCAGATAGTTTCGCTAGATCTAAGGGGCGAGGCGAGGGATGGCAAGAAACTGTCCAATCAGAATCGTGAATTGCACCCCACGCTGAATGAATGAACTTCTTGATTGTTTAGATTTGCATAATTTAATCAAGGGTTAGGATTTGACGTGTAACTTATGTGGGCGGTGCCGCTGATGATAGCGAGTTTTCGCTCAGCAACTACAGACCTTCGCGGACGCAGAGCACTCAGGTTTACGGCCGTCGCACACAGACCGCCCTCGATACAATACGATGGTTTCGCTTTTTGGTGAATGCGTACATATCTTTACGGAGGTATTGCATTTGCAATGCCATTAGGCAATTTTCGTAATGTAACCAAATGTAATGCATACGTCTTTGTGAAGTGCCTTGACTCAAAATATTTCTTTCACCTGATAAGGATAATAGTATTTAAATAGACAAAATCCAAACTGCATACATTAGTCAGTCAGGGAGGTGTTTTAGTTCGACAAACATTAGGGGTATTTCGCAAGCTGCGGTTCGTGTGCAAAATCGAGCAGGGTGATCGTTGAGCTAGGTACCGAAATCCAGAACGGGTTTTGGCCAATTAGGCTACGGGCGTTCTCAATGACAAACTGCCAATCAGCGAGCTTGTACCAAAGATGGTTATGAGAATTTCGTCATCTAATAACATAACGAAGGATGACGAATTTTAACGGGCGGATCTAGCTTCTTTTCTATGTCGTGGGCGGGGGCGGGGGGGGGGGGGGGGGGGGGGGGGGTTGACATTTGAAAAATCGCGCCGACTAATATTTCGCTTAGAGGGGGTATAGGGAGCGCTACAATTTGTTTTCAATTTGAAAAAAGTGCCAACCAATATTTCAGGGGGGGGGGGGGGGGTAGAAAGCACCTTGGCCAGCCCAAGGGGGGATTTATACCTCCTACCCCCCCCTAGATATCCGCCCCTGACACGAATGACTCTTCGGTGAGTTTTTGTTTCTTCCGATTATTGTTTCTGAACAATAACAACATGAATATGGATAGATCTATAACATGCATTATTTTAAAACTTAATGATAAATTATTGTTGAAATTTGATTAAAAGCCGTTTTGTGGCTTGGTCGTCCCCGTTCTAGATTTCAGGGCCTCAGCGGATCATCCAACTGTTACTATAGTATCTTCTCGATTTTGCACACGAACCGCAGATTTTAATTTGCGAAAATTGCCTGATAATGATATCGCGGCTGTGCCTTGTGCATGTGATGTGAAGCTACGTAGAGATAGTCTGGATGCATTTACGTTATATAAGTGCAGTGATTTTGTGTCACTGCCTCTGTTCTCAAATAATTGCACTTGCAAGAGCACCTCCATCACAGCCAAGCTCATCTCGCGGCATCGAATTTCGGAGATTCCAATCATTTTCATCTTTAACTTTTAGAGACACTGAATCAAGATGTCGGGAGCCAAGAAACCAAGAACAGTGAGTTTTGTTTCATTATTTTACATTCAATAAACTTACAAAGAGAGATGCGAGTATACGCTAGAGTTGAGGCTCTTCATGCAGACTCGGACTCGGAGAAGACTGTTCATCAAGAGTAACAGGTTGGTGTGTCTCTCTGAGTCTGACGAGATCATGCATTCATTGCCATATTCTGAAAGACTCGAGCATCTATGAATTCCATCCCTATGAATGTAGGTGTGAACGGAAAGAAATGATTCAGGTTTTTAAGTTGTTGAATGATTTTGAAGACTGTCACTTTGATGCAGCTGTACTCTTCTTAATAATATTATTAAGTTACTCAAGGACACATCTTAAAGTTCTGTAACTAAGTTAACTGAAATGTTGCACCAGCAAAAGGTTACATTCTTTCAGTTGAAGGGTAGTACATTTTTGGAATTGCCTTTCTGCTGACATTGTTGAAGCATCATCAGTCATTTTGTAAAAGCTTAACTAAATAACCAGTGGAAACAAATGTTATGTGTGATGATCAATTTGATTTAAGCTTATAATGATCAGGAATAGACCTGTTGAATGGCCCTCGACAAGTCTTTAGACTAATAGTACTGGGTGTCATCATAGCCTGTTAAAGGGTGACTAAATTACCAATTCATGTTGACTTTTGTTGATCTGTAATACATCACATGTCTTATGACTTTTTGCGTACATTTACGTTGTATATTTGTTTCCGTTTTTTTCTATTACTAGTAATGAAGTATTGTTCTACATGCTAAGCTCCGGCCACCCCTAAAAAAAACCTCCAAAAGCATACGACTTTTGTGACATGTTGTTTATCAGTCCGCTAGATCGATGATCAAAAGTCATTAGTATGTCCCTTCCCATGCATCAACTGACAACATCATGTTCACAATAGCAGTGTTATTTGTATTTTTGTATACAATGCCCAGGGCCCACTCACAAAATTCAATTACATTTTAAGCAGAACTTTGCTTTGTCAGAAATCCCCAAGCAACACAATGAAACGAAGAGTTTCAATGGGCTAATAAATGAAAACCTGCTATGCTAATGCGATAAGGTACTCAATGGGTGAGGACATACCACTGTCTTTTATGAACAGGTGGGTGTGGAATTTTCACTGAAATATATAGCCCAGAATGTGAGCATTTTATCAAATGTTGCAACTTTTCAATCATATTTAAAACGCACAATATGGATTGATTTCTGATAAGCTAGTTACAAACTTTATCTTGGGACCCTCTCTCTCTCTCTCTGTGTCTCTTTCTTTCTTTTGTCACAAGGAGGTGACATATATATACAATCTTTAATATCTTCCTGCACACCACAACACTACAGAAGCAACAGTATTAATACAAAACAAAATAATAAAATACCTGTGACAAAAACAGTTGTTAGTTTTGATCAAAATCAGCCCTTTTACAAGCAAATCTTCTGCTCATGCGCATAATTAACACCATGAATATGTATAAGGTTTTTAAAACCCTTGGGGGGGGGGGGGGGGAAGACTTCAATCTGAATGCTCATGCCCAACCTACTGTTTGAAATGCAAATTATCGCAAGCTGCCAAGCTGGCATACTTTTTGTTTGCATTTTATATCTAGTGTGTGAAGGTTGTCTAGTATGTAGAGTAATGGTGTTGCTTGCCCATAATTGACTTTACCAGGGTTTAGAACCGGGATGGAGGAATTTGCATAAACACTTGACCTTCTCCTTTCCATGTATTCCATTGGTTTTGAATCATTTGAATTCACTATGCTAAAGTACGGAGAATTTACTTGCACTCTTTTCTGAAATAATTTACATGTGGTCTAGCATGCTAAATTTCCGCATATTTCGACAGTTCAAACAGAAACTGGGTTAAACCAGTTTCAGTATCCCGGCACTTTGCCCTGCTGGGGTCGAAGGAAAGGTCACCCCTGGGTATTAATATATTAGGGTAGTCTGCAAACACAGACCTGTTTACACAGAACACATACAGCGTTACGCAAGCAAGTGTTGTCACTTCATCTGTTGCATATCTTAGACCCTAGCTATTCTCCCCCAACTTGTTTGACCAGTATAAACTGTACCAGAGTCTGAGAGGCCAGTGTGGATTGTTTGCCTTCCGTGATGCCATGGCAACAGGAACAGAGGTTTTATTGCTGTGGTCACATGACCTGTGTGATTGGTACACATCTTGTGAGCACTATAAAGTGAATTAAAACTTAGATAATAGACTATGCTGGAGACCCATATGCTCTACCGGAAATAAAAACATGTGGAGAGAGTCTAAGACCTGGTTAAAGGGTTAAATGTGCAGGTTCATTTTGGGGTAAAAGTAAATAGGACTAGAGATATGCCAGATGAGAAAATGTCATATTTAGACGTTCAGGAGTCGTGCTTTTGAAAAGTAATGTGTCCGGAGGTTTTATCATATCCTTTTCCTTTTCCTTGAAATCTATTGACTTTGAATTCTTATCTTCAGTGACAGGGACAAATCAAACTTGTGAACTTCATGTTTTTCTTCAGATGTTAAAATCATCAGCCCCCAAATTTAAGAAGACATTGAATACCTATATTTGTCTCCCCCCCCCCCCCCCATATTAAAAAAAGAAGAAATTGTCATTTTTAGGTAGCGTTTGTTCTTCTCAGCTGTCCCCATCCACCTGGTAGTTTAAATCAATCATTATTTTATTACTTTTGTAGATTTTGTATGGACAAATGAAATGTACATTCACCTAATTTCTATAGTCATTCACTGAATGTGCCATATTATATCACTTTGTTATGTTAGATCTTGCATTTCTTTATTTGTTTAGAATTTAGAAATCATATAATTTTATTGACAAATCTATGATGAATGATGAATGAACTGAAATAACATTGAAATGTTTATTGAGTGTGGAAAAGGAATAAAGAGCATTAATTAGTTTTTTTTTTTTCTTTGTGTGTAGGACAAGAAGGGGTTTATGGAGCGTCTGAATGCAGGCGAGATGGTGATTGGTGATGGAGGCTACGTGTTTGCCTTGGAGAAGCGTGGTTACGTCAAGGCAGGACCATGGACTCCAGAGGCAACCGTAGAATACCCAGACGCTGGTGAGTAGGCTCATTGCCGTTTGGTCTACTACCCTACTACCCAATCGGTCTATAAATCCTATATGGTCTATACCCAGCCTGTCTACTATCCACATGGTCAAATAGTCATTTTTGTCTACCGGTACGTGTCATTTCGTCTAATGACCATTTAGGCTATTATAGTCATTTGGTCTGATTTTCATTTATCTTATTGCTCATTTAGTCTAATATCTAGTCAGTCAAATGCTCAGATCCAAGAAGGTCATATAAAAAAAGCTTGTAATCAGGATATTCTGAGATCCTGCTAAGGATTACAAGTTTCGACTGCGCACAGTCAAAGATCCATCTAGTTTTTCCATGAAATTCACTGCAACTGCATAATGATTTTGGAATCTCCTTTTTTATTATAGTACGACAGATCTCCAAGGAGTTCCTCCGTGCTGGAGCTGATATCATCCAGGCTTTCACATTCTACGCCAGTGACGACAAATTGGAGAACCGTGCAAACGAATCCCTCAACAAACACACCGTAAGTAAAAAATTCCAAACTTGCATCATTCTGTACCACAGCAATGTCTATTATGAAGACATACACCTCTTCCATACCGATGTAGATGCACCTCTTAAAGCCCTATGCCAACACAGCCAGAGACTGTAAATATAAGGCTACATTCTAGGTTCGAGTGTCAAAATATCGTCGGGTCTCGCAGACTGAAGTGTCTTTACAGGGATAGAAAACCATTTGAGGAAAAGGAAGGAACTCGAAACACATCACAAAGTGGAGATGAACTTAAAAAATTGAATTCTTTTATGAATTAACGAAAAAGTAGCCCCTGAAATGGAAAAGGAGCCCCTGAAAATTGAAAAAGTAGCTCTCGAAAATTTCCAAAAAATTGGATATGGAGCCCCTGAAATGACTGTGGAACACAAACCAGTTGATGATTTTGATTTGGAAAATTAATGAAAAAGTAGCCCCTGAAAAGAGAAGCCCCCGAAATGGAAAAAGGAGCCCCAGAAATGAAGAAGAAAAAAAAAATTCACTGTGGAACACAAACCATTTGATGATTTTGATTTGGACATAACATTTTAATGGCAGTGAAGGGTTATGTATAACTTATAATATAATAATAATAATAAAAACTGTGCTAATGGTTTCATATTTGTTTTTGTTTGAAGGGTGCCATGATCAACCAGAGGGCATGTGACATTGCCAGTGAAGTAGCTGCCATCGGCAATGGTAACGGACCTGGTCTGTTTGCTGGAGGTGTTTGCCAGACCCCCGGATACCTCTCCGGTGGTACCAAGGAATCCGTCCAAGCCATCTTCCGCAAGCAGGTCGAGGTCTTTGTCAAGAATAAGGTGGACTTCATTATCGCTGAGGTAATTAACAAAAGGAATTAGCAGTGACCAAAGAAATTACCTTCTCATTTACTTATTCTTATATAATTACTATAGTACTTAACTATTTCTTTCTATGCCGAGGTCTTCCACTGTTTTGTTACTATTTTTTATTTAGTCTTAATAATGCGTTTGTCATTTAAAGCTTAACTGAACTAGTTTGGCCAGGATGAATTTGACTTCCCTGCATGGTCACTGACAGGTGGTTATCTCATCAAATCAGCTCTCACTTAACATAAGAAAAAGGGAACCATGGGGGACCAATGGTCACCGATTAGGCATTGTTTTCTATATAGAGGGCGCAAGTAGCTATAAGTAGTGCAGTGGGGCTTTAAAATTACATAGTAGCCCAAATGAAATCTAGGTTTTCATTGTTAAAATTTATTTTGTCAAAGGAAGAGCTGATTTGGCAGAGCCATCCATATTCTTCGAGGAAGAGGATTAACGTGTTTATTCGATGCCTATTTGTTTTGATTATCAGAGTACAAAATCTAAAAAACCAATTGCCTAGTAATCAAGTTACATGACTGGTCAAAGTCCATCCATCAACAATAACAAGAGGAAAGAACCACTTGAATCTATTCCTAAGTACCTTGGATGTGTGCCGCAACATTTGGTATTGGTAGCATCTCATGCTGTTTAGCTTATAATATTGTGCAATCAAAAGAGGATTTGTATTGTCAATTTCAGAGCCTATCATTAAAATAGAGGATATATTCCAATAATTGTTACCTTGACACACAGAAGTACAGTTAATGTTTTTGATGCAACCAAATTGTTGATATTTTGAGGTGCAAACTACTTTCAATTTTCAGAGATATAATTCTACCTGCTATTGAAATAACATGAATGATACTCATTGTTTTGTCATTCTGGAAATATGTTTTCTGGTTACGAATTATGAATTATCAAATTTACAAAGTATATCATAGATTTTTTACAATATGCATTATGCAGGGATCCAGATCTTGTTCAAATCCATGTAACTTCTTTCCCATTCTTGAATTTGTCATCATTGATTTATCATGAGAATGCTATCTGTTTTCAGTACTTTGAGCATGTAGAAGAGGCTGTATGGGCTGTTGAAGAACTGAAGAAGACTGGTCTCCCTGTAGCTTGCTCACTGTGTATTGGACCCGAAGGTGACATGCATGGTGTCTCTGCTGCGGACTGTGCCGTCAAAATGGCCAAAGCTGGTAAATATAAACAGCTACATTTAACCCAATGCCTACTAGATATTAATCTACATTTGCCACTCTCCACCCAGGTGTTAAATGGGTACCGGTAGGAAGGAATTCCTTGAATGCTGTGAGCACTTAAATCGGCTGCCTAGGAGAGCCGGGGTAATTTTGGAGCACCTTGAGTACCATTCATGGTGGATATGTGGGCTATATAAATATCCAATATTATTATTATATTATTATTACTAGAACAGGTACTTCCTGTTTAAAGTCCTTTCAGGATAGATGTTGATGTTTTTAATTGTGTAAATTTTATCCCCCTCCCCCCATCTTTCCCCAAGTCTGGGTATGTTTAATAATAATAATAATCTTTTAGTCCACTCCAAATTTTATTAAACCGAAAATGGAAATTCTTTTTGCCCAATTGATCGTGAGCCTGGCAGTCACTGAGCAGCGCCAGATCCACGTTGCTCTATCCCCTTATTGTTGAACGCCAAACAAGGTAGCAGCAACTCCTGAGCCAACACACCGGTTTGAGTGGCTTGTTTAGGATCAGTCTAAAGACAAGCTCTCAAGATCTAACTCATAACCATTGAATAATTGTAACTAATTAAAATTGTCATGGTATGATCTCTTTGTTCAGGTGCCGATGTTGTAGGTGTGAACTGTCACTTTGACCCGTGGATGAGTCTGGAAACTATAGCTCTCATGAAGGCAGGTCTAGAGAAGGCTGGAATCAAGAAGCCTCTTATGGTTCAACCCCTCGGCTTCGCTACACCAGACTGTGGCAAGCAAGGATTCATCGATCTTCCAGAGTTCCCATTCGGTGAGTGTCCGTCTTTTATTCTTGCATACATGTCTTAAATATTGCATTAGCTTAGTTTGCTGAATATGGAACTAAACATGAAAAGATAATGGAGGTATTGTGTGGACTTGCCAAAACTTATCTTATCTTTCCACATCATACAAATGGATTTACCCATTTGGGTGAATATGGAACTTTGAATTTACAGTTATGTGCTTGGAAGTAAGAAGGAAAGATCATGGAAATATTGCTTTATTTTTGTGGACTCATCACTATCACCATCAGTCGGAATCTGTCCAAAGACCTAATCATCCTCCCATCAAACAACAACCTTCAAGGAATCCAAAGACGACCACAAAGTTCTAAAGTTTGCATTTCATCAGTAGGATAGGGAGAAATGTAGTCCATTATTTGAGAACAAAAATACAATAAATAAAACTAGTCCTGATTTAACCTTAAACTTTCGGTTCATTCTAAGTTTTTGATGTTTATCTTTCTCAGCTTTGGAGCCTCGTATCTTGACCCGTTGGGAGTGCCACCGTTACGCCCGTGAAGCCTATGATATGGGTGTCCGTTACATCGGAGGATGCTGTGGATTCGAGCCCTACCACATCAGGGCCGTCTGTGAAGAGCTGAACAAGGAGAGAGGATTCTTCCCCGAGGGTACCGAGAAGCACGCTCTCTGGGGTGATGGCCTTCGCCAACACACAAAGCCATGGGTCAGGGCTAGGTAAATCACTTCTTCAGGTTTTTTATGCCTCCCTTGGAATTCTATTCCAAGCACTCATTCTTGCATTTTCTACATCTTTGTTACATCCCTACGTTACTTTCCATCTCTTTTTTCTTTGTCAGCATATATTTCAACTTGCCTATCTTTCCGTCTTTATCTTGTTCTCTATCCCAACTAATTAGTCTAGCGATGAAGAATTTAAGATTTATGACATTAAGATTTTAGCCCCAATTATCCATTTGAAATATGGAGTATATTCGTATTATGGGATACAAGTTTGGGGATTTATTTATGTCCATTTCAGGAGACACTCTTAATTGTATTGTATTGTATTATATTATTTATTCAGCACTTTCAAGAAATATAACAATTAAACAATATATAAATAATATAAAAGACAAAGAGCATATGGGCTCACCCAGGAGGATGCTGAAGACCTGGGACCCATTTCACAAAGCCTTTTTTCCTTGACAAATGACAAAAATCATTGACAAATCTGCTGATAACCAATCAGAAGCAAGGATTTCACTAGCTTATAACAAAGACTGTCATTTGTCACTGATGAAAAGTTTTGTGGAACAGACCCCTGCAGGCTTGGAGAGGGCCATAAGGGAAATTAAATGTACAACCCCACAGCATGGGAAGAACAGATTCTAAACAATGACAATGATGACAAGGATGATGATGATGATGTGTCAGTATGAAAATATTTAATTACACCTTATTTTCTGTTTTAATGATTTAAGGGCTCGCCGTGATTACTGGGAGAACTTGAAACCATCAAGTGGTCGACCAGACTGTGCCTCTATGTCCAAACCCGATGCTTGGGGTGAGACCCGTGGTGATGCCAACCTTGTTCAACACGTTTCGGCAACAGACGATGCAGAACTGAAGAAGTTGTACCAGCAAGCAGAGAAGGCTTAGGATCAGTGTGTATTAATTGCATGGATTCAAGAACACTGAGTACGAATGTCCTCTTTATGAACCAACCTATAAACCACATATAGCAAACATTCCCATAGATACCAGATGACCTCATTTTTGTGCCTTGTTTATTATGACTGGTTTATAGTTGCGATTATGTTTCACTTGAACAAGCTCACTTTATTGTTAGGCTTCAAGAATGAAAGAATTTGAGAACATTTATTTCCTTGTTTTACTATTTTCTCATGAAAATGTAACTCTTTGTACCAATAAAAGTAGTACCGGTAGTTGTGAGTCAAAAGTAAATTTTGAACTTTTTCTGCCTTGCTTGGAAATCATGTTCATTTCATTACATGCTGGTGCTTCTTAAGATCTAGGTCTATCTTTTTCATGTATTTGACATAATGCATACCGTCAGCAGCTGAGATGAAAACTGTCCACTTACACACATCTCTTTCAAACGCATATACCAAAGACAAAGAATCCTGTATTTTTATATACTTTTTATTACACATTTTTTGTTTAGTGTAATTACTTAGGTTGATATTCAAAATGAGATTTGTAAGTCTTCCAAGTGTTATTTTTTCAAAAAACTGATAATTTACATATGAAATTTTACTATGTTAATATTTCATTTTATGCAGTTAACAGGACTGACTAAGCATGTCAATTTGATAGTCGTTACATACCAGGTAATCGTGCTAAAAGGTTTTAATGTTCAGGTATTTTTTATGCCTTTGATTTGTTATTCTGTGAAATTTTGTCAAGGCTTAAAGCAAATTTATCTGTATTTGTATTGGACAAGAACTCGCTTGTCCATCTCAATGATGTTATGACCATGTTCCAATAAGAATTAAAAACAAAATTGAAATGTATCAGTCTTGTCGTGTGTGTTCTCTTCACTTTTGCATTTTCTATTTTTGATATTTAAAAAAAAATACATTTCAAAGTTTACAATGTTTGGAAAGGCTTCAATTCATAAAAGAGGTTTGCCTTAATTACCCATGGAATCTATGGATTAAACTTCATTAAATATAGCTCCCATATGTCCTTGTGTCCACCTGGCGGGTAATGATGTGCTTTTACACACTTGCATGTATGTTTATTGTATTTTATTGTGGAGGTTTCAACCCAGAACTAAGCTTTGTGAATTCAGGCTAAAATGTATGACTCGAGGTCTTGTCAGATACACTAAAGGTTTTGCTTTACAGGATTGTGCTATTAAACGCATTTGCTGTACCGGTAACCCTAAATCTTGAAATATTGGCTAACCGCTTCCACAAACTCCCCAAGACCCTTTTTAAACGTGTACTGAACTTGAAGTATAGCCCACCTAACGAGACTGCAGTGATATTGCAGTGATGAGGCCAGCTGCAAAATTTAAGACCAATCAGACAAGCTACTTATTCAACAGTTTGGTGGACTGAGCACTTAGAATGATGACATGTTATTACAAAGATTTACATGTAATTGGACACAGTTTGTCATTTTTTCAGGGAAGAAGTTACTTCAATCTTTATATATTCATATATTCAGTACATGAAAAATCTTTACAAGTGAAATAGAATTCATATTAACTTCTTTGGCAAGTATAAAGCATAAAAAGCCATAAACAGCCATAAACACTTTTCAACCACTTTACAATTACAATATACATGTACGCAAAACTGAATCAATGCCTAACTGAACTGAAGGCCCATTCCCACTAGATCACTATTTTACAAACATATGCCCAACTATAGAGAAACGGTACATCCTACTGCATTAATTTTTTGTGTTTGCGTCGTGTAGAACCTAGTCACATTTCAACTATTTTGATGACTAGTTTTATGCCTGTAATTTAATGTATAAATTGAAAGTTTCAGTTGAATAGGCACTGCTTATTAGACTGTTACCACTACAATTCCCACGAGTACTTTAGATTCCATCATTCCGATAGAGTATTTTAGTAATGTAATCAAATTCAATAAATGAACCTATAACTACGGGGTGACAAATGATTTCATTCACCCATTGCAGATAATTGTTCATGTATTTCGATACAAGGTAGTCAGAATGTGACTGCATGCATACATTTAATAGTTGCTAAGGAGGACAAACATGGCTTGTCCTCCCTAACAGCAGGGAATATATGCAATTCGCATTCCGACTATCGAAATACAATTGTTTTAAACAGGTGAATAAAATACACCTGTACATTTAATTTATAACTAGGGACTTAGCAAAGATTTGTGCATTATATCTGATTGCATTATGAAAATGGTCTATTAAAAGTATCAATATCGCTGTTAATTTTATTCAATGGACTATAGCTCTTGAGATTAAATGTATGCACATGCTTGCATACAGTAGTACTGTTTGCACTTTATAAGGTAACCTGATGGATACTGATACGAGAATATACATGTACTGTACCTACTTATCAGTATTGGTATAGTTTATCTCGGAGCGTGCAGATGTTGCAGTTCACATGACATAAATTAAATTTAAAAAACTAGCTACCGGTATGTGAAATAGGTTGTTAAACAAGCAATGGAACTCCGGTAGTTAAGTTAAATGGAATCAACACCCAAATGTAAACAATGTACATAATGTGCATTCTTATCAGAAATATATCACTAACTGAGAGATACAACCTCTTTTGGGGGTGAACATCAGTGGCACTAGTGGCTTTGGAAGTTTATAATGATGTATGCTACACTCACTATTAAGTGTATTGAACTACACATTGATAAAATATGAACTTTAAACACCATGCATTGCCTAAGGTTTGAATGAGATGTAATAATTTAATCTTGAAGTCTTAATATTTGGCAGCATTTGGCAGCTTTGGAAGTTTGTGATGATGCATGCTAAACTCTCCAAGTGTATTGAACTACACATTGATAAAATATGAACTTTAGAACACCATTGCCTAAAGTTCGAATGATATGTAATAATTTAATGAACTTTATGGCTTTCAAACTTGCAGGATTACATTTTACGTTGGCCCAACCTTCGAGAGATTTCATTAGGAGTACCAAGTTCAAAGTTAAATCGGCTATAGAATGAATCGCCGTCTAGCTGGCCATGTTGAGGAGTGTTGGTTGGATTCAGCACGAATTCACCTGAAAAATAATGAGAAAATTATAGATTTTCTTCATGGGTTTCAGGATTAATCCACCCACAAAACAAAGGAATCAATCCTTGCATATTTACTGATACAATCAAAAATTTATCTTTAATTGTATTTGAACACTGCAGAGTGAGATTGTAAGCAATTATAAGCCATTATATAATCCTGATTGTTAAGTGTTATAGGTTTAATAAGTTATATAATAGTGGCTTTGCATTTTGTGTTAAGCTCCCCTGATCTTGTTAAAAAGTACAACAACAAAAAACAATACAGGCAATCCATGTATGAATTTAGATGAAGCAGTTCAATACCTTTGCAAAGTAAATAAAAGGTTTTGTGACATGCTTGCAATTTGTTTCCTCTTAACCCTCTGACAACTGAATTATGGTATTCTCGTCGGCTTTACACAGGAACCACTTTGGTTCCCATAAAAATAAAAAACAAATATTCACTCTTTGAAGAAAGAAAAAATCCAATTCTATTTCTATATAATTATTTCTATAACTAACTTCAAAGAATTGTTTTTGTTTTCTTCAAAATATCACATTGAATACCATGCTACCACCAAAACTTATCACATATTTTTTTTTACACATTGTGAGTGAGTTTCGTGATCAGTAATGACTTACATTCATTTGATTATTATTACTTTTTCGTTTACGATTTTCTTTGTTTGAAATCAAAAGGCACTTCCATTTGCTTGCAATTAGAGCAGTTTGGGTTGCATAGTCCAGTAAGCTTTCTCATGAAATCATGATGTTCAATGTTACAGAAAAGGTATATAAATGTCGCAGTAACCTTTGAGAGAAATACATTAAAGGGGAAGTCCACCCTGACATTAAGGCGGTTTTGCATAGAAGCAGAAAAATTAAAACCAACTTAATATTAGGGTGGATTCCCCCTTTAAAATATAAGTATGTTACAAGTCTAGGAGGATATTATATTTCTTACGCTCAGCTGGTGTTGATTTCATTCTCTTCTCTTCTGTTGAAAATGTTCTCTTGTGACCTGTAGCACAAGAAGTATTGGTAAAGTTGATATTACTTTGTTAATGAATGATGGAAATGTAAACAAAACATCTGAAAATATTATATCTCATATAGTGATTCCAAACTTTCCTATAGACCTGAATATATTTCAGTTTTCTGAAAATGTAGCTTAAATATAAGCTAATTCCTGAATTCACATTTCAAAGTATTTTATTAAACTCTTTCTATAGGAATAGGGTCATAATATCTTATTCTTTTTATCTTTTCAATGCGACTTTCTATGATGCTTTCAGTCATACTCCTATAATCATTTTGAAAAAGAAGAGTCATTTCTGAAAGTCATGGAATGATACTAAACAAATTCTACAGAACTATATATCTGAGATAGCAGAAGCAGCAATATGATGTAACATTACATGAATTTCTTTCCTACCTTACTTATTATTAAAGTGAATTGATTTGTGTTATTTTCATATTGTTTATTAAGGTAATGGCAAATTAAAGTGATAAGAGGTTTCAGGACTAAAATATGTTCCGACAATGAGATCTCAGGTCACATGTACTCATAAAACCGGTTATCCTAAAGATGGCGCTATACCAGTTTAGTTCTAATGGAATATCCAATGCCTGGTTTCATAAGAAATTATTAGTTGCCAAGTGCATGAATTTCATCATTTGGATACAAGTATTTACCCACTCTACTTTTTCAACTCACTCCACAAATGCACATCCAGGATTTACCCCTCTTGTTTCATCCAGCTATACAGCTGGGGTAATAATCAGGAGCGCCAGGAGTATCACGTGTGACAGACACAAGCGCTATACAAGAACCCACTATTTATCAACCCAAATCAATCTTTTGTTATTAAACCCTTTGACTACTGAAGTCAGTAAGTCCCAAAGGCTTCGTACAGGACTATGCTGGTTACCATAGGCTATTAAAGCCCCTCTGCACTACTTGTATCTACTTGCGCCCTCTCTATAGCCAACAATGCCTAATTAAGCGGTACCCGTAGTCCCCACATGATCCCCTTTTTCTTATGTTACTTGAGAGCTGATTTGATGAGATGACCACCTGACAGGGTGGTCTTATCCCTCCTGGCCAAACTAGTGCAGAGGGGCTTTAAAGCGTTAAATTATGCTTACTTTCCACAAATGAGATGGGCATCTCAAAGTCCCCTCCACCGGCTGATCCTGCTGGTCCTACAGATCCACTCCCATCCTCCATGTTGGCCACTGATATAGATTTCCTATCAAATCAAAGATAATAACCAGGGCAACACTTGTTTATTAGTTTGTTTATTAGGTAAGGTACTAAATTTCTAATCTTATTTTGTGTTCCTTTTGGATGTATTTTAGGTTACATATTTGGGTTGGCCTCTTACAAATACAAAGTTTGTTTCTTTTTTGGTCACTGCCTTTCTCATTTTTTTATAATTCAATTGTCTCTTTTTATATGTATTTGTATCTGTTGATCTCTTGAGGATAAATAATTGATTCTGAAAATGAATAAAATTCATGTAAGGGGGTACTTGAAATATCATCAGGAGAGCATGTTATTATATTACAAGTACTTTTTAATCAGATTTATTTATGCAAATGTGGTTCTTCTGAATTTAATAGGGTTATATATAAGCCCTTAAATCTGTAAGTGTTGAATTATGAATATAAACACATAATCTGCTATCCAACTGGAAAATGAAACTTACCTGAGATATTGATAATTATATTTTTTCCAAGTAGTCCTTAAAAAAACATTACAATATATGATGTAACAATTTAGTAAAGAGCTTAAAAGTAAATTTATTTATCAAATTAGTCCAGGATTGGGCAGTTCAGTTGACCATATCTTCCAATGGATTTGCATTATGATGCACGATTTTATCGAGTTTGTAGGCTACAATTTTGCAACACGAACTAAACCTGATTAACCTGATAAACTGAATCTTTTCTTTCCTAATTAATTATGACAATTTCCATTAATGTGGTTTTTGTTTACCTTCTCAGTGAGTCGTACATCAACTGTAGGTAAAGATACGATACATAGAGAAAGTGTAATACACGTAGATCACATTAGTCAATAACCCGGTTTTCATACTAACGTATTCAAATTTTATGCATACTTTTTAAAGAAAGGTTGTTTTTGACAACCTGAAAGCATGCCAACGTTTGCCCGACATAGCAACATGTAATGTATGCAGTTCATTTATTGATAATGGGTTAATGGAATAGCTCGTCACTAGGTTCCCAGGAAAGAAACATCCATAAATTTGATTTGTTTTTATTGTCTTCATTGGTGATATGGAAATTCACTCTAACAAAACATTGTACATATTGAAATGGAAGATCAAGAAATGAAAGTCTAATGTGAACATTCCTTATTCAATGACATTTGATAGTGATACATTGCATTAAACTACAACAGTTTAACATGTCAATTTATTTCATGCCTTAGATCTCCTGGTAAATATATATACAGTGTATATATTTTTCAGTTTTAATAGGTTCTGGAGCTATTGGTTAGCATGTTTTAAATCTATTCAAAAATATTTCGAATTACTTTAATGAAGTTTGAAGTACCACTTGAATACTTTTTTAATCAGTATGAAATTCACAAATCTGTGTTGGATTGTGCTGAGCATACCACCATAGATTCTGCAAAATAATGTACATTGAACATCTTTATGAAACATATATAGCTAAATCAGCTCTGTTTAATTAACTTTAGTGCTTCTTTTTTTTAAAAAACTCATTCATGAAGAAATTTGTTTATCCCTACCTGGAGCTTTTGGTGTTGCCGGTTCCTCTCCACAAGTTTCTCATAAACATCGTTGTATCGCTTCTTTGTGGTTTCAACTTCTCTCCTCAAAGCTGTGTATTAATCAAATCAGCAAACTTAGTGTTGACCATGAGAATATCTCTGGGAATAACTTCAAATTCTTCAAAACAAATCCTCTAAAAAAAAATGTCTCATAAACATCGTTGAATCTCTTATTTGATGTTTCAATTTCTCTCCACAGAGCTGTGCATTAAATTATTAATCAAATTAATATAGAATAGTGAAATCAAACAAACTAAATGTTGACTATGAAAATACCTCTGAGAATATCTTCAAAATTTTCACAACAAATTAACAGCAAACTATCAAAAGAAGCCATTTTGAGCTAAGCTAAATGAAATGAAATTGGAAAGTATCACGTTATTATGTATACCAACTTGCCAATGTCAAAGAAAGAGCGTTGATTATGAATGTACTTTGTTAAAGAAAAACATAATTTCCATTACTATGAGATATATGGTACCTACCTGAAATTTGGGACTTCAAACCTGACATAATATTGATGAAGGAAAACATAACAACATCATTATGATTTGTGGAATCTATTAAAGTTCTAACCTTGCTCTTTTCTTTACACCGATTGTTTACCCCTTTTTAATTTTATTGATGTGGATGGATGAATATGTAATTTAAAAAAAAAATCATAAATAATTGACCATTGTTTTTGTTATCTGTTAGATTCAATGTACTCCCATATAAATTAAATAGATCAAGGAAATTTTAAAAATGTTAAAAGTATATTTTATGAGCAGTTTCATAACTCATAATTCTAGTAGGATATATACAAGTTTATATTATTAAAGACCTGACTAATTGAGATAAAGGAAAGATATCTGCTTTGATGTTATCATATTATTCCTATGATGAATTAAATATGTAAAGTATGTGAAAAATTGATTTGTCCCTATTTTAATTTTCTTGAAAATGTGACACATTAAAGCTTACTTCTAAAAGTTTTCTCCACCTTTCATTCTCAAGTTAAGAAAAACACAAAAGATATCACATTCCCTATGGGCTAGGGGCTATGAATGATTTATTTGTTGACTGTATATATGTTAAGGATACTAGTGACTTCAGTCTGTGTCCTGTTGAGTAGCTGTTCACAGTACTGCTCCATCTGTGTATTCCTCTCCTTTGCTTTCTTAGCCACATAGTCCTGGTACATTCTTTCCTGATCTATCTGAAAAAGAAAAATGTTTAATTTGTCTTATTTTAAGCGTAAACATGGCTGCTTTACGGAGTATAAAATGACTTCAAATAATTACAACAACTTTAATGCATCATATTAAATTATTCATTTTATGTTTTTTGATGACTGAATTCTACTTTCATATCTAAAGTAGATCTGAATTGAGTCAGACTTTTATCTTATAGTCAAAAGCTACAATGGATATTTCTTTTTTCACTCTTATTTATGTGAATCGCAATTATGCCTTTGATATAAATTTCGTTGACGTGAAAATATTCATTACAATAATTGGACCATGTCATATTGAGTATATACATTACAATGAAATTAAGTTATGTTAAACTGATTTGTCGTAACTGCATTAAACTGCAGTGAGCTAAACATACTTGAGTATGATCTTAAAACGGTCATCCATAATTCCTTTTTGGATACAAGCTGATAAACCTTACTCTTTCACACAACGTGTATGATCAAATTACCACCTAAATGTACCTCAACATTAGCAAAGATTTTAATGCAATTTAAACATCTTCTCAATTCACACCCAACAGATTTTTAAAAGGATTTAAATATCTATAATATATCAAATTTCTCTCATTTGAATGGGATGATGTTAGCACATTTCTAAAACTAAATTCATTCTTTTAAAAGTATAGAATAAGCTTTGATCATTCTACATTCATATCTTCAGTAGATTCAATTTTCTTCATATTAATTTAATTTGATCACCAATATGGCAAAGGCTTATGAAATAGGTATTTGAATGCATCCATCATCCTCAATGAACGACACAACGCTCAGGAAGTTCTCAAATTGTCAATCCATTTGTTACGTTAATATCTGTTCAATAGTTGTTTACAAGCTAGGGTGATCAAATTACCAAGTACATGTACCCCAGCAATGAGCAAACATTTAATGCAATTTGCTCAATTTACACGTTCTCTCATTTGGGATGGTGGTAGCACATTTCTAAAGCTAAATTAATTGGACCAAATGCATAGAATAAGCTTTGCTCAGTTCTACATTCATATCTTCAGTAGATTCAATTCTCTTCATATCCATTTAATTTGATCATTATTACGACAAAGCCTAAAGAAATGGGTATTTGAATGTATCTATCTATCAGTATCAGCTTCAATGAACATCACAACACTCAAGAAATGTTCAGTCCATTTATTTTATTCACTCGCTTAAGCTTTGCTCATTCTACATTTATATCTTCAGTAGATTAACTTTCCTTCAAAATACATTTTATTTGATCACTATTATAGCATCTAGTCTAATGAGATAGTTATTTAAATGTATCTATCTATCAGTATCAGCTTCAATGAACATCACAACGCAGTGGACAATTCTCAAATCTTCAGTCCATTTGTGTTAGCTCAGTCAATAGAGCGTCCGCCTCACAACCGGGAGGTCGTGGGTTCGAACCCCGGCCGCGTCATACCAAAAGACGTTAAAAGATGGGAGTTGTTGCTACCTTGTTTGGCGTTCAACAATAAGGGATAAAGCAACGTTGATCTGGCGCTGCTCAGTGGCTGAGGGGCTCACGATCAATTGGGCAAAAAGAATTTCCGTTTCGGTTTAATAAAATTTGGAGTGGACTATTAGGCTATTATTATTATTTATTATTATTATTATTTATTTTGTTAATATCTGTTAAATAATTCTTTAAAGCCTGTCTGCACTAGTTTGGTCAGGAGGGAATAGACCTCTCCGCGTGGTCACTGACAGGTAGTTAATCATCAAATCAGCTCTCAACTAACATTAGAAAAAGGCGATCATGGGGTAATAACAGGTACCATTTAGGCATTGTTTGCTATATAGAGGGCGCAAGTAGCTACAAATAGTGCAGTCATACTTTAAAAGGGATAGTGTTAAGTACCTGGTAGGTCCAAAATGTGAGTGCCCTTGAGCAAGCCTCCAAGATGATTTCAGGTCTTTGTCCAGCCAGCACCATAGATTTATACTGTTCACTGGGAGACAGATCAATCCGAATTACATCAAACTTGCTGGGAAGGTTGGTATCACCTGAAATAGACCAGTCATAGCAGAAATCATTCAGAATAAATTGATCAGCTGTTCTTCTTTAAATTGGCAACAATAGGATTATTCTTTGCCATGTTTTTCTTACAAAAAGTCCTTCTTCTGAACAGAATGTAGGCCTACACTGACGAATACTTAGTTGAAATGTTGCCAATTTCCTTAAAAAAATGAATTACTTATGTTGGCAATTTACAGATTTGAATACTTAAATTCCTCTATAAACACCCTTGCATCAAATGGCAAATTATAACACATTGAATTAAACACAATCAGAAACAGTTTCTGCTTAATGAATTTGGTATATTTTTCAAGACTCTCAGAATAAAAAGTTATTAAATACCAACAACAAAGAAGGAAGAAAAAAGTGGACATTGTGTGTTTGAGAACAATTACTCCAGCTATTAACAGCAACACTTCATGTGTGCCTTCTCATGGACCATCCCCAACTGCAGCGTGCCACGTCTCAGGAAGTGGTATGTGGCCTCTTTCCTGCTGTCCATCTTCTGGATTGCTGCACTCAGCTTCGGGATGGTAACCCTGGTCGTGAAGATGGGATGTATTCTCAAGATCAGTGATTACACCATGGGTCTCGTCATCGTCGCAGTCGGGACAAGCGTACCGGATGCCTTGAGCTCCATCCTAGTCGCCCGCGATGGTTACGGTGACATGGCAGTCTCTAACGCCATCGGCTCCAACGTCTTCGACATCAACCTCGGAATCGGACTACCCTACCTCATCCGAATCGCCATCAACGGCAGCACCAACATCCCCCTCCTCAATCCTGCAGACCAGATTCGTTTCGACGACGGTGCATTCGGCCCGATCCCACCCCATGCCAAGTTTGGTTTTATCCTCCTCCTCATCCTCCTCTTCACCATCGTCGCTTTCACCGCCGTTCGATTCCGCCTCAACGCCGTCATCGGGGTCTCCTTCGCTATCATGTACGTCCTCTTCATGGTGTATGCCTTCGTGCAGGAGATCGTCTGCGATGGTGGATGTTAACGAGCACCACATCACGAACAGCAAGCACATCAAAACAACAAACTACTAAATACAATAGCGATAAACACTAGTAAATTCAAGCAAAGTATCGGGTATATAACCATCAAGCAACCTTATACTGTTTTTAATCAATATGGCAAAAATTATGAAATGAATTATGGATGATGTAAATGATTATGCTTCATAAAGGAATTCTGGCAAATCAAAACTATTGATGGGTTAAAAGTTGAAAAGGAAGTATTAAAGTGACTCGGTAACATTGTTGAAGGTTGATGAAAAAAATTGCTTAATTTTTGTATAAAATGTTACTTACTATATTCCTTCTACTATACTAACCCTCTGACATGCAAAAAATCCTGAACGAATTCTCAAACCACAAAGATATCTATGGTTTTCTTTGAAGGCGTCGATGTGAGGCACCCTCTAACAGTGATTAACAGTAAATTCTCCCAACCATTTTTGAATTTTCCCAACCGTTTTTCCATGAGAAAAATACATAAAACAGGCTATAAAAATCTGTCAACACTTAACTGTCTGAAATGGAATGTAGAGCCATTTTATTGCTTTGTGACAATTTACATTCACCTAAAATGTAATTAAATTGTCCTTGTCTTGATGCTGAACAGGCTTTGACAAGTAGCAGAATAGAAGTAGAAGTAGAACACACTTGCTACATAATTCTGTATTGTTTGTTTAAAATATCTGTTTTTGTTCATGGAATTAATCAATGTACATGGCACTAACCGCGCTTACTATACATGTAGGTGTACTCTAGTCTAAGCCTAAGGCCAATCTGTATTTCACTAGTTAATTCAATTGAAACTATACAAGCTGGGTTCAAATCACTTTTGACAAGAGGAAGCTTGGACCTTGGTCTAATTTCTTTTGCAGCTTTCGACTGCAGAACAAGCTTAAACATAACATTGAATCGATAGCAGAATACAGGCAATATGTTGAAGTCTATTTCATAACATGAAGTATAACAGCATACTTACATGCAGGGCAAACAGATTTCTTGTTGAATTCTTTGGCTCCATGCTCATCACAAAAAATATCTAACAACTTTTGTCAAAGAAACTATATAATTGGGGGATTTTACTCTAATACTGGTAATATATGCCACACAAACAATCTCCCTGTACCCAGCTGTTTCCAGTACAACATTCATCTGTACCGGTGTTAAATGGGTTGTTATGGAGCTAATCAGCTGGGAATGGGTAATTTTCTAAGCAATTGTGTCACACAAAATAATCTTTCTGTCACTTGGAGCCTACTGTTTTGTGCAAAATTGCATATGTGGCAAATGAGCAACCTAGCATAGGCAGAGAAAGATAAAGTGTTTACTGTTGAGTGTTAATTGTTAGCATTATCAATTTGATAATAATTTTGTAGAGTCTAAAGATCCTATTTTTGATTGTAGTTTGTACATTAACCTGAAACTGTAGCATAAAATTAAAAGTTTGGTCTCCGTAATACCGTATTTTTCTTGTCATGTTAGTTGGAATTTGCTCCGAAGCTTGGTTTCTGGTGTAGACGTCTAGAACTACTGCTGAACTGTTAAAAAATGAATGCAGGTTGGTTACCTGGAGTGGGCTGGACAGTTGCCTGGTTTCAAACAGTATTTTGATTGAAGAATTTTACAACAGATACAAGCAATGTTTCATAACTCTTATAGTTCTAAGAGTAAGACTTTAAAGAGTCTAGTCTATACTATAATCAGTGCTATGTTGAACAACAATGTAATCTTTTAGATCTAGAGAGTCTAGACCTAGATCTAGACTACTTCTAGATCTACTTCTAGTATGAAGTTCTAGGTCTAGAGGATGCCCAGGATCTACAGAAAGATCTTCAAAAGCTGCACAAATGGACTGAAAAGTGGCAGATGCTATTCAATGCGAAGAAGTGCTACAGCATGAGAATTCATCGCAAGCAGCAACCCATCATCCTTAACTACACCATGGGAGATGAGGTGCTTGCCGCTGTTTCCAGCCAGTCCTACTTGGGGATGGAGATCCATGAAAAACTTAGCTGGAAACATTACATCAAGGCAGTCGCAGCCAAAGCCAACAGAACACTTGGATTCATTCAAAGAAACCTCAGCCTATGCTCATCTGCCATCAAGAAACAGGCATACACAACACTAGTCAGATCACAACTAGAATATGGGGCAGCTATATGGGATCCATATCGGCAAAACCTGATAGATAGCCTTGAGAAAGTTCAGAGGAGGGGGATACACTTCATCACAGGGAATCACAGCCGAGAAGACAGCGTCACGGCTACGCGATTGAACATCCGACTCCCAACTCTACAAGAGCGACGACTGGAATCACGTCTAGCCATGATGTACAAGATCCTCCACCACCAGATAGCCATCCCTCTTCCAGATTACATCTCACAGAAAGGCAGAGCTACAAGAAGTCAACATCATCTTCGTTTCACCAGACTTGGTACATCCTCCGATTCTTACAAATACAGCTTCTTTCCTCGCACCATGAAAGACTGGGATGAGCTTCCTACAAATATCATTGAGCTGCCAACATTGAAGCAGTTCAAGGAAGCCATCAGCTGCGAATAGTCACAGCATCATCATTATTTTTATCATTTTTATCATTTTTATCATTTTACTTGCACCATAAACATGTACATATTTCGGCGCAAATTCACACAAGCCGTCCACCGTCGGAAGAAGATCACCCTGAACAGGCTTTGACAAGTAACAAAAAAGTTAGTAGACCTAGATCTAGTAGAATAGAAGTAGAACTAGAAGTCTAATCATCAACGCCTGTTCAGCATCTAGATGAGGGTATAATTTATATCATAAAGCCATGGAGTTGTTATATACAGCAAAGCCAAAGGACAAATAAATATAATATTGGATATTTATATAGATCTAGCGCACATATCCCCCACACATCCACCATGCAACTAGGTGCTCAAAGGCAAAGCGCTCCAATATTACCCGCTAGGCTACTGATTTCGGCGCTCACAAGACCCTAAACCACCGGCCTGGCCCTGGGCTCAGGCCGTCGATTTATTGCCCATCCGACCCGTACGTACCCGGACACAAATCAGATAAAGTGAACGAACGACAACATGCATTGCAAGCAAACTTAATTGAGATTTTAGTTTCTAAAAAATAAATAAAGGTAGAGGCAATATTTCAAGAAAGGATACGAGAACAAGATGTCACCCATGCATTCGAATTAAGGCCTTGTCTGCACTTTCGATAATTGCAAATCATATCCTCCATGTTTACTATCTGCAGCATACAGTCTAGTCTCATGTACCGGGTGGGTAGCGTCGGTATATATCTAGAGTCTAGACTAGCGCGTCACGTCGATTCGGGCCAATCAGCTCAGGGACTTGTCTGGGAACCGGTTCCACATCCAACAAGTCCTTTTCATCTCTGGTGAGTGCCTCTTTTCAGGTGCGGGAAATTCCCTTTTTCACCTTTGATATTTTTGACTCGTGCTCCTTGTCCTTTTTGATAAGTGCACCTTTTTTCCCTTCTGATAAGTGCCCTTTCTCTTTGTAATATGAACCCGGCCCTCCTCTTCCTCTTAAATGCCACTTTTCACCTGGGATACGGATGTAATTATTTTTTTGCATTGCGATCTCGCATATCTTAACATTTTTCCTCACTCCCTTCGCTCGCTCGAAAATTAATATACGCGCCATCACACCCAACTGCAAAGTATGTTGCTTAAGCAATGATCTTGTGTATGATCTTGGGTACCACGTAAAGAGAGAAACAAATATTGACGTCATCCCTGGTAGTTTAAATCATGACGATGTAGGGGGATATACCCAACGTCTAACAATGGTGTAGACATTTGTGGCAATTTCTCCCATGCCTAATGACATAATAATAGCAATGATATAAAAAGCATGTCATCGACAATTAATCGTTATAACATCCTCGATTATTATTTGCGACATTTAGCGATGTTTAGCGACAATTACCAACATTTGAGCGAATGTTTGCGAAAGTGTTTGCGAAAGGCAGTTGTCAACTATTAGCGACTGTAAGCAAATGTTAGCGACAGTTTTCGCGAAGATTACCAACTATTTGTTAATCCTGTGCAGTGGCGGATCCAGGGGGGGGGGGGGGGCCCGGGCCCCCCCCCCTTGAGAAAAAAATCATGTAAAATCACGTGATTTTTACCTTTTTGGGGGTTGGGCCCCCCCCCTGGCGCTCAAGGGCGGGGGGGGGGGGGGGTGCAAATTGAAAAAAATTTGAGGACCAAAAAAAAAAATGTGCTCATTATCCCCTTCGCCCCCCCCCCCTCCCCCCACTGAGCGAATTTTCGGCCGGCGCGATTTTCAAATTTTCGGGAAAAAAAAAAAAAAAAAATTGTGCTCTCTACCCCCCCCCCGACTTTTCGGCGGCGCGATTTTCAAATTTTCCGGGAGCAAAAAAAAAAAAAAAAGTTGGGCCCCCTCCCCTAAGAAATCCTGGATCCGCGCCTGATCATGTGCCCCTATCTCCGAATGTTTGAGACTCTTTGCTAACTCCTGGTACTCAATGGATCAATTTTATATAGGAAATTTTGAACATTTTCAAAGTTTCTTTGCGACAAGAACAACTGTTTTGGACAATGGAAACTGTTTGCGAACTTTCTTGAAACTTTTTACGAACCCTGGCGAAACCCAAATTCGATACGTTCGCAAGCACTCGCCGGTCAGTGAGATACCCCCTCATTCAAATCATAATATGAATTGGACACTATGACGTAAAGACATAAAAATCTGTTTTTCAATTAGCCCAATTCAATTGCCTCATAAACGTTACTAAGATCGTGCCTCAATATCTGGATGGAAATTTTATGCTGCAAAAGTGTCACAAGTTGCGCGATGTAAGTGGGTTTCGTTCTAGTTTTACTATTTTATCTATACCAAAGTGTATGATGTACGTGACCTTCGTCCTACTTTTGATATTTTATATATTTATCTATAATTCATTGTAACCGATACAGGTTAGATCGTCAAAATCCTGTTAGTCCTGTTAAAACACTTGTTAAAAGTGACTTCTATTTAACGCCCCACATGATGAGGCTGTGTATTTCGAACTATTGCAGTGGTTGTTGGCTCATTTACAAACACCGCAAATTTTATTCATTTGAGCAGGCTGGACTGGAACTCGCGATTTTAAATTCTCGCGATATTCTGCTATTATTTTAAAGACTGATTCAATCCCGGGATTCAATTTACGTTTTTTAAACAAACGAATTTCGAAACAGTTTTTTTCAAGGATAAAATCATAAGGCTTATTTCGTATGGTTCAATGCTTTTACCTGAATGGCAAGACTTTATATTGCTTTTCCATAATTCATATAGGCCTACATCGCAGTCAACATGCCCATCTCGGTAATTATGTTATCTTCTTGTAAAAACTATTTGTATCTCATTTTGTATTGATGATGGTTAGAAACAGTGGCATTTCAAGAATATGGTATAGCCTATGTCGCAGCTCCCCCCCCCCTCCCCCAGCGCTCCCCCCTCCGTAACGCCCTTAAATTAGTGTACGGCATCCTCAATTTGTTTCTCCTGCCCCGATTTTATTGTACTACGACATGATTGGTACCGAATATACATAAGGTAACTAGGTAAACGTTTCGATGAATGGAGAGTGGGTATCTTAGGTGCAGGTTCACATATGAATTGATACTTAATGAAAGAAGGTGTAAGTTTATTCTGTTTGGGACAAGGAAAAATCGTCTGGAATTTAATCATGTATCAACGGTCATTATTTCTAAACTATTGATGAATTAAAATATTTAGGTGTCGTTTTGGATAAATCATTGTCGTGTCCCCCCCCCCCCCCCCAAAAAAAAAAAAAAAAAAAAAAAAATGAAAATACAAAATCAAAGATACTCCGAAATGTTTACGTGTTGCGACGAGCTAGACCATTTATTGATAGGGACACTGCTGTTGTCTTATACCACACAATGATTCAATCGTAGTTCGATTATTGTCATGTTATTTAGCTTTGTCCTTCTTCCCATCATTTAATTAAATTGCAAATATTACAAAATAGGCCTTGAGAATAGTTTTGAATGTAGATTGTAGATATAGCAGAAAAGATTATATAATAATGTAAAAATTGATTGCATTAGCAATAAGATTAAGAAGGACTTATGATTTTAATTTATAAACGGATCCATAACCTAGTACCACCATCTCTATGTTCGAAAATAAATAAAGAAAAGTTCTTATTCATTACGCAACCACAGATGAAATCTTCACTTGGACACACTTCGGACATACTTTCTAAAAATAAGTCACTTTATATTGGTTTCAAACTGTTTAATGAACTCCCAGAGTCAATCCGCTTCGCAAGTAACTTGAATATTTTTATCAGATCTGTTTCTCAATTAGACCTATACCCCACCCTTTCTAGGTATAAACATGTATTTTTGTTTCTTTTTTTCTTTCTTCTTCTGTTTAACTTGCATTGTATTTCTCTTTTTAATTATTTTCTTTACATTTACTTATTTTAATATTATGTATTTGTTATTGTTTAACTTTATGTTTTGATCTGGTTATTCATATGTATTTTAATGTACCATGTACGGACATGTTGAAAAACAGCTATGCAAAGCTTAAATCATGTGTTTTAATCACCGTATTTAAATAAATAAATAAACAAACAAACAAACAAAGAGTTGTTATTGTACTCCAAATACTACTCAATCATAACAGGGGGTTATATGTTAATCAAATAGTGAATTGATGATTAATTTCATGTTATAGAAAGATAAAATCTTTGGTTACATCCAATTTATTGCAGCAAGACTGGAAATGCAACATATTGTCACGACTATTAATTTATTATGATTATTAATGTATTTATCATGATTATTAATGTATTTATTATGATTATAGTGAGGAAAGAAATGTTTGCAAACATAACATCAGCGATAAAGTGTTATTATGACATGGAAAAGTAAATATGTAAAACAGATCTGAAAAACCAAATATGAAAAAGTGGTTCCTTTTTGCAAAGTATTTCTGGATGTTTTTTTTCTTCCAAATTATTTTGGCAAAATAAATCTGTGATATTTTAAAAATGAATTGCATTTTGTTACTGATATGTATGTTCTAATCATATTTTGGATGGCCCAAAATATAATTTTAAAATTCTGCATGTATATATCTCTTCTTGTATACATAATGTGAACGATATTATTTAATAAAGGTACCATGTGGAAGGGGAAATAAATCGTCTCGATTGACTGTAGGTATTTTAATGAAACAGGCCCCATGATCATCTTTCAAAATGGCAAAGTGTTGTATATAAATTAAAGATACTATGTCCCTTTTGAAGCTAACATCACATTTTGTAGAAAATTGCAGGAATTATGAATACGTCATGTATTCAAGTTCAAGTTCAAAGTTATTGATCATGCACACACGAGCATGTATGTCCTATCTGTGAAATTTAAACATAAGGGCCCGAATTCACAAAGGAGGTTTGTCGACGAACCGAGGTTTATGTACGTCATATGACGCGTTTTGACGCGTTTTTTACAAACCTGGTTTGTAAAAAACAAAAGGAGGTTTGTCGAAACAAAAGGAGGTTTGTCGACAAATCGAGGTTTGTTGACAAACCTCCTTGGGGTGTCCTAGGGGTGTCCTAGTATTCGCATTATGCAAGGCGAACCTTTTACCTTATAGACTTCACTGTCAGACACTATTGAGTGACTGACTGACATCTTTTTTTCTTTGGTAATAACATCTAGATTAGTATTCATTAAAAATTATTATTATTGGCGGATGACCTATGCTAACAACCAAATAACAAAAATTCATACAATCAACTGCCAATATAATTGATTGATTTATTCTGTGTTGTTGTTTGTGTGTTGATACTAGATTCTAATCAGCCTTTGGATAGCCCAAATACTCCTATTAGAAAAGGGTGAGTTTATATGCCTTTGCAATATGAAGATAATGTCGGGATTTTTTTAGTGTTGGATTGGTTGATTAGTTGTACCCCCCAGCGGGCTCTTCTTTTGTTTGCCGCTTCGTTATATTTCAACAAGGGTTTTTAATGCTCACTAACATGAGAGCTGTGGGGGGGGGGGGGGGAGCCGTCAGCAGTTCTCCCACAAATTGCAGTTTATCTGAATATTACATTATTAGGCGGACGGAAGCTCGAAAATTCCATTATCGAAGATTTGTGCTTTTCGGGCAAACGGAAAGCATCTTTGGATGGATGAAAATGATATCAATTATTAAACCTACTAATTACTGGGAGGTTCCCTGAAAGGATATGAATCCTATTCTGGCTGCGACATTTGCACCTAAACATATTATGTATATACACTGTCGCTCACAAAGGTGGAATATATCTATTTTTTACCACAATTTATGGAATTATTTTAAAAATAATTAAAAAATAATAGATCTAGATAATAGTATACATTCTCAGATTGTATTGAATAATAATTTTCCAATGTGTATTTTGCGTGACTGCCAAAGCATGTGTATGCTACTATGCTTATCAACTAAGGGACCTACGCCCTTAAGTCATAAATTACAGTATTGAGGATTAATGCCCCACAAAAGGGCACTAATATAGCACATCGACACGGTTTTGATCCTGGAGCCTCACAGTTACGAGGCCATTGCTTTGTCACTGAACCATGACTGTACGCAGCGGGGGCTGGGGTAGGGGGCAGTTTTCATAAATTAAAAAAAAACAGAAAATGCAATACATTTTTAATAATTTTTTATATTTTACCCCGGTTCCCAACATAAACAAATCTTCTGTGTGCCCATGCCTTGAGCCATAATGCATGGCCGTCCGGAGGATTTTTTTATGTTGGGGACCGGGGTAAAATGCAATAAATTATTGAAAATTTATTGCATTTTCTGTGTTTTTTTTATTTATGGAAACTGCCCCCTACCCTAGCCCCCGCTGCGTACAGTCATGGTTCAGTGACAAAGCAATGGCTTCGTAACTATGAGGCCCCATGATCAAAACCGTGTCGATGTGCTATAATTATTAGTGCCATTTTGTGGGGCATTAATCCTTATTACTGGCATTTATGACTTGAGGGCGTAGGTCCCCTAGTTAATAAGCATAGTAGCATACAAATGCTTTAGCAGTCCCGCAAAACACACATTGGCAAATTATTATTCAATAATATCTGAGAAATCAATGTATACTATTATCTAGATCTATTCTTTTTAAATTATTTTTAAAATAATTCCATAAATTGGGGTAAAACTAAAATATTCCAACTTTATGAGCGACAGTGTACATGTGTATATCCACAGGGAGCATTCAAAGAACTGCATATTAAAAAGACTTGTATAATTTAAATGGTTGCGGGCGCTCTTCTTTCAGAAGCATGTTACCTGCTTGATTTTTTATTGTACGGGGTGATTTCCACAGTGAGATAACTTGAGTCAGATAATTTTTTTACTTTTACCATGGCATCGAGAATTTATGGAATTCTCGTTTTCAACATACCTGTAGCAGTAAAAGTATGATGACTGTTGAACAAAACGATTCTTCTTAATACACAAAACAATTAAAGACTGAGATTGTACTAGACATGTGTGTATGAACTTTGATAACTCATGAACATTTTTTCCTGGTGTTTCTCATGTAGGGATAAATGGTCACTGTCCTGAAACGAATCCTTGCCCTTCTTCTTTACACTTTGATGGTACGGCTGTCAAGGGTGTGGGCTTTGACAGAATATCAACTGAGACAGCAGAGGATCCTATGATAGTTATTTGCAAATCACCAGATGCGGGTAAGGTTCGAGGCTCGAGTCCCCCCCCCCCCCCCCCCCCCACCGCGGCGATAATGTGGCAAGACAGTAATCTAAATTGCGACTAGATCTCCACCCATGTGTAATGGGTACCTGGTAGGAATTTATTCCTCGATTGCTTTCAGTGCCTTTTTAATGTGTAATTCGAAATATGCATGTAGCCAATATCGTTAACATTATCATTATCATTATTATTATTATTGTAATGATTATTTATATTTTCATATTATTTTGTATTATCATTATATTTATCATCATCATCATCATCGTCATCATTTTCATTAATATCATTATTACCATTTATTATTATGCAATTGTGCGATTTTGATTATCACAATGAAACATCAGGGGCGGATCTAGCTTTTTGCTAAGGGGGGGGGGTTTGACCAAAATAATGACGATGCGGAGCATCGTCCACGAGCCGCAAAGCGGCGAGCCGATTTTTTGGGGGGTGTTTATTTGAACCCCGTAAGTGATGTTTTCCTGGCATCTATTAACACAATGGAGACCATAAAAAGCAGTGCATGATAACGTCTTTTTAAATCAAGTAACAGTTTAATACATAGTTATATCCAGAGTTATCATGTGTTTGGTTAAGTTACCAGATGAGTTGAATATCTTCTCACAATATTTGCACTTGAAAGGGTTTCTCTCCAGCGTGCGTTCTTTTTTTTTTTTTTTTTTTTTTCTTTTTTTTTTTTTTTTTTTTTGGGCCGCCCAAGGGGGGGGGTTGCAACCCCCAACCCCCCCTCTAGATCCGCTTCTGAACATATAGGCCTATCATTCCCTAATATGAATATAACACATTTTTCAGAAGACAGCAAAGATGACATGGGTGGATGGATGGGTGTGCGTGTGCGCTCTACTTTGCAGCCTGGTTAACTTACTTATTTGGTATATTTATTGAGTTGTGAATGTTAGCAGACATCCCCTGAGTGAGGAGTGTGTGTGTGTGTGTGTGTGTTTGTGCGCGCGCGTTTGTGTGTGTGTGTGTGTGTGTGTGTGTTTGTGTCACTTTGTTTTCGAAAACATTTCAGTCAGTCCATTAATCAGTATACGTATGATGCATAGGACCATCCAAAACTTTATGACAGTTCACACGTTTCTTTCTTATGCCTCTGTTTAGAATACTTTTGTTCACCTAACCCCTGTCGCAATGGAGGCACATGCACGGCTTCTCCTGGACATACGCCAGCCTACACATGTCAGTGTGATCTGGGATACGAGGACACAGATTGTGGTAAGTACCAAGATGAGTTACTTCTGTTAAACGACATAAACAGCTTCAAAGTACGACATTCAAGCAGCCATAGAATATAGCTTCTTGAATATAGTATTGATATATTGACTACACCCATCAGAAAGGTAATGGCATATTGAACATACATTTTCTCATTTCAATTTTTGTTTTCATTGGTTTGTTTGTTTGTGCTCCTCGCAGATGTTTCTGTACAACTACTTATCGTCAACCCAGATAAGACCGGACTTTGGGTTGCAAATATGAGTGACTTTGTATTCTCGAGTTTCATAGAGCTCGGGGGCTCCGCCAGGATCGGAAGTATATTTTTTGATGACGGAGCTAACGCACTCTTTTGGGAAAATCTTGCGACTCCTGAATGGAGTATCATTCTGACACATATGACTTTCGACATTGTGATGGTTAAGTTGGGAATGCCTAACAGAACACTCCTCTCCAATACACGGGAAGGTAGGGTTTATTTACTAGAAGTATTATCTCCCAGTGACAAAGTTCACACTGACAAATACATATTGAGAGATTCATTTTTAAACAGCACATAAATTAAGACGTGCCAATAGATTGACAGCCCACGATATTACTCTTCGAATGCCGACATTTCCAATCTGTGGTCCCCAAGAAGTATTTACATCTTGAATGTGTTCATATCTTACTAATGTGTGTATCCTTCATACTCTATATGGACATTACTGAAGTCTTACTGCAGATTTTAGAAAGTCAAACAAAAATTTCAGGTAAATAATAAATATAATAATTAATTATAAATAATTAATCATCTTAAATACCAAAGTTAATCCATGAATGGCTTTGCTCATGGACCAGTACATCCCTACTCAAGGTATTTTCTGCATGCCGACATTAATACCAATTTATAATTTAAAATCCTATGAGCATATTCAAAGTGAAATTGGTATCAATCAGTTTCTTTATTTCAATCCATGGTCAATGATATATTCATGACATCTACGAAGCTCTTAAGGTCTTCTCATAGACCGTGATTCGGTAAAATTGTAAATAATGGGTTAAGCCGCCCAATTCAAGAGAAAAGGTGTCCGATAAGTCAGTGTTATAAAAACTTATTGGTTATAACCTCAGTAGTATATTTGCCTACGTTGACCTCTTATTTCATGCTCTTTATACATGGTCATGATGTATCAGCTTTATATCCTTGCCTCACCATGGACGTGAAGAAGCAGGAGCTTTACTGGTCAAGTTATTCCGCGGGATATAGGCGGCAAACCGTAGGAGGAGAAGAAGCCTTGTATGGGATTGTTTCCGATTTAGGCAAGATACCTGGAAGCGTGAATCCCTTGCAGTGTGTCATTGATCAGCAGCGGAGGTAACCTTTTCCAATAAAAAATTATATAAACCCCTTTAAAAATGTTTTGAAACTCGAGTATGATTATATCTGCTACAAGGCCGCATTTTTAAACGTTCTAGGTTTTTTTTAATTTTATTTTTAGCTGACATATTCCCCTCTTTTCACCGTTGATCTTTTTAAACCCAGTCTTATGCATTTCAGTTTTCTTTCTTAATGGACTCTTGATCTGTGCCTGATTTAGTTATTGCACAGCTCGCGAACCCTCTTTTGATGTTATTGTAATGATTTATACTTATTGTTGTTATTGTTTATGTGTCCGTTTTGCAATATTTAGTGATGAAAGTGTAGTTATTTGATATTTTGACTTATGTAACTTATGTTTTTATTCATTACTGCTATTTTATTATGTACATTTGATTTAAATTATATTTTGTACCCAAGACAGTTGTCAGTTTTCGGACTGTAGGCTCTTGGTTTTTGATGGTTTGATTTCAATAAAATCCTATATATATAGTTATCTGAACGGTCCAACGTCTTTAAGTCGAACGAGTAAATTATGTATATTAACGATTATACAGTGCGTCCCAGAAAAAACAAAACTGAGCACTGATATTTTTGTTTGGCCCTCGAAAATTAGAAAAATCGCACCACCCCCTCTTGAGCGGGGGGGGGGGGGGGGGGGATCTCCAAAAAAGGTAAAACTAACGTGTTTTTCATGTTTTTTTCCCAGGGGGGGGGGGGGGGCGGGCCCCCTGGATCCGAATGTAGTATCGGACTTGCATTCACCATAGGTTAACACTTGAAAAGGGGGGTGTTTTTTAATTTGATTGATTTCCAATTCTGCGGTATGAAAGTATTAATTTTAAGGCACGCACAAAGTGACTCACATTAAATTTCAAGACGTTACAAGGTATAATTGATGATCATATGGCTCCGAATGGTCTCATTGGACAACGCCCCCTATCGTCAGAGTCCAGCAGCCTAACGTGTTAGCCTATGGACTTTTACCCCAAAAAAATCGTTACAAATTCATTTTTTGTTTAAACGAAAAGCACATCCACCCCGACGTACGTTGACACCAGCTCTTTCATTGGAACCCTCATGTCCCATTGACTTTTGAAAGTTTACCCACCGTAATTTGGTCAAAATAGGTCGCTAGCTCGCCATGGCCTATATAACACATGTGCAACAAGTCGAACTTTGGATGATTGTAAGGTTATAAGTTAAGCACACGACGGATAACAAGCATGAATCATCATAGATCAGTTCTGACTGGTTCATTATGTCCATTTCAGCCAACCCCCACCGTTATTTTTCCATTTAGTATAGGCAAGCAAAAACATGAATATTCATGAACGCCATGGACTATTCGATTATTTACAGAGGGGTGCAATTGTGCACCACATCAAACGCTCCTACTTTAAGTCAAGTATTTCATTGTTTTATGTAGTTTGGTAGGTTTATTTTACTAACTGTTTAATTATCAGATATCAATGATAGTTTAAAGATATGGAAAAGGTTCTTGTATTTTATATTTAGCAAAGCAATCTCACATACAAAATCACTATCAAGTGTCGTCTGATCCGCCGAGTGCCGTCTGCTGTATACGTTCAAGTCATATTAATCTGTGGACTGTGACAGACAGTTTACTCGTGATTGTAGATTTATGATTAGCCATCTGTCAGTATAAGTCTTTAATTGTTGACACACATACAATTACCACACACACACGAACACTCCCACTTCCCCTCCCCAACACACCATTTCCGCACACCCGGTTCACCCAATGGCATATACACCCTGCAACATAGTGGAACAATCTAGCTTGGTAGTGCCGTCAAACTAGCTACGTTTGTGCTGGCAATGGTTCAGCAAGCGAAAATGAGACAACCGGAGCAATATGCAAGATTTTCAAATTGACCCCCAGAATTTCCAGGGGCTTTGTACGCGTTATATACCACAAAATGGGGCCAACTGCCATGTACAACTGTTTGCTGTTATTGATAACGTGTTGCGGGCCTGTTTAGAGGACGAACCAAGTTACGCTAACTAATGCCTGGATACATTTAGCCTGTGATTAGTCTATCCTATCCCGTATCCTGCCCGTATCTTCTTTTCTGGGCGGCCTCCGTAGGGAGGCAGGAGGCGGCCGTGAGATTTTCGTACGGATTCACGGGCCCCGCGGGGCTCTGCTGCCTCTACGATTTTGTTTCGCAGAAAATAATACAAATTTGAAATATCGTAAGCCCGTAGTCCGTAGACATGTCGTAGGTGCTCGCGCAGATCGTGCAACGAACGCACGATTTTTCGGTGACCATCGAGGCAACAAACGCTTAAAAACGGAACGGCGGCTGCACGGTCATCGCGCCTTCTTCAAGCAACCTTTGCACTGAAGCTGCACGGACTCCGTACGACATCCGTGCGGAGGCTGCGGAGACAACACGTATACTGTATTGGAAGTGCACAATATCCGTACAATCTCCGAGCAGCCTCTGTACGGATTGGCCACGGCCTGCCCCCGATGGCCAGTACAAGAAATGGCATGATGCTCGTAGATAATGTAAACACAAACATCTTGGCCCGTAGCCTCATACGATGCCCCCCGAATCGCACGAAAAATCGTAGACTAATTTATCGCACGGTGCCCGGAGCGTTGGGTTGGTGAATATTGTAAAAACAAAAACAAAATTCTGGCGTCATGTGGAGTAAAGAAAAGGTTTGAACCAAAATCGTGTTTTAGAATTGTAGAATTTGTAGAATTTTATTGACTCTTTGACCCCCTCTCGGGGTATGAGAGTACAAACAAACATAAAAGTATAAATAACAATGCATGACTTATGAATACAATTCACATACATTATACATATATAATGACACAAAGATAAAAACGACAGTAGGTATATAGTGTATGAAAGTACAAACATGAACAATGAACCAACTAGTAAACACAAATTATATATAGATGTACATGTACAATGAATGTAGATAGTGACAAACTGACAATAATAAAAGGATAAGTATAATGCAGTCTATTTACAAGCTAAATAGTAAACAAAGTAGGCTGTTTCACTATCCTACCGCTACGAGTACGTGTAGGTTCAGCTCTAATTGTACTTCTTGAAATGCTTGAACTATCTTCTTTCTCTGTTTTTTTAATTAAATTTCAACATAATAAGGCGGGTAAATCTCGCTAAATTCTTCAACTGAGAAGTGCTTCTAGTTTTAAAAAGTTCTGCCATGTGCATAGCGCTTGGGAGCTTAGACTTACAACACTTTTTTGATAAATATAAACATCTCTCTCTTTGTAAAAACGGACAAACAAAAATATAGTGAAATGAATGATTAGAATGATTAGTATACCATCCGTTTTTTGATTTTACATGAAACTTGAATACATTGAAAAGAATAGATGTTCCAAATAATTTATTTATTTCTCCACAGATATTTCTATGCTATCGGGCATATCACAGGCAACCGCAACCTGGCGATTACTCGATTTCATCTAGACAGTTGGCATTCCGAAGTTATTTCATCAGATGTAGTTTCTACTTCAATTAATGGATTGACAATAGATGAAAAAGGTGAATAGTAACAAAGAAGAGGAGGGTTTGGTCTGAGGACACGCCTATTTACCTGTCAATTTAATCATTTCCAATTATAGAATTTGGGAGCTAAGAATGAAAACTTTCCAATTCTACTATTACACTGCAAAAACCAGGGTGTTAAATTTCTAACACCAGTATGGTTTTGAATTTTGTCGACACCATTGGTGTTATTTTTAACACCGGTCAGATTTAAGCATGCATTAATAATTACTTGGTGTTAGGTAACATGGAGTTGTTTTATGCTCGGTGTTAAAAGTATCATCACGTGATTTCGTTTAAGGTGGTTGATTGGTCGAATAAGTTTTCACAAAGTGTACGCGCGCTTAATAATTACTTAACACGTGTTCACAGAAGAATACATTTATCATGATTTGTTAAGCAAATTATGACAATAATAATAAATAATAATAAAAACGTTACTTATAAAGCGCTTACCACCGAAGTCTCTAAGCGCTATACACACAAAATAGACTGATATACAATTACATCTTATACAAAACTAAAAATGCAAATGAACATACAAATTACAATACATATGGAATGCACGTAAAAGTGAACAGAGTTAATTAATCATCGAACGCAATTTTGAATAAATGTGTCTTGAGACTAGTTTTGAATAGGTTAACAGTTTGACAGTTTTTTACATTTAAAGGTAATCTGTTCCAAAGTTCAGCAGAAGCTTTGCGAAAGGAGCGATTACCATAAGAAAGAGTTGACACAGAAGTAGATACGAGGTTTAATTGTGAAGATGACCGTAAACTGCGTGAGGGTTTGTATTCCTCGATTAATTCTTGCAGATAAATTGGTGCCAATTCATGAATGCATTTATAAGTTAAAACTAAGATTTTGTACATAATGCGGTACGTCACCGGCAACCAATGCAATTCGTGAAGTACTGGGGTGATGTGTTCACAATGTGTTCACAATGCACATCAATTTTGTGATTTGTATTTTCCTTTGGCAATTATTTACCAATAAATTATTTGTCCGATCTTGTTAAAATTACATTAACGTTTTAGCAATATATATATATATATTGATTATAAGATTACTAACCAAGAAACAACATGCATATTTATTATATATTCGTGTACCAGCCTGTATCATTTAAATATTAATCTTGAAATTACTTCAAATGATCTATGTGATGGAGTTAATGCAATGAAGATTAGAATATACTTATTGGTGGACAGTTGCCAACATCAATTATGAATTATCAGTTTACCACTGGTTCTTCTACCCTGGTCGATAATGGTCGATAATAGGAAATATGGAATGTGGGACCATTGGATCAACAAGAATATAAACACCAAAAGTGGATTTGAATTTGTTATGACTCCAGATATTGTTGTTAATCTACACCAGTAGGAGTTGTCAAATATTACCACCAAGAGTGGAATTGAATTTGTTATGATTCCAGATATTGGTGTTAATCTACACCAGTAGGAGTTGTCAAATATTAACACCAAAAGTGGAATTGAAATTATCTAATTCCAGAAAATGGTGTTAAGTAACACCAGAGGAGTTGTCCGATATAGATACCAAGAAAGTAGTGAATTGAACACCCTTGGTGTTAATTTTAACACTCTGGTTTTTGCAGTGTAGTATTAAGTCAAACAACAAAAATGAAGTGCTTTCCGTCCCCGCCCACCTCCTTTTTGGCCGCCGCCTCCTTTAAAAAAATATTGTTTACTATTTACTATTCAGAAGAAAGAAAAGCAAAGCAAAGCAAAGCAACACAAAAAAAGCCTGTGATATACAAGTCATGTTTTTTTCATACATTGAATCAGTATACTCACATAGCACAATATCTGTGAATAAAGTCAGTTCGGGGCGAGAAACACGTTATTTTTGTGATTTGGCCTTAACATGATTAGGCTAAGACGCTGCCCCGAAAGAAGTTTACCAAAATCAAGCCCATAAGATATGACCTCTTCACAGTATTTTGAACATCATTGCATGGTTCAATGATTAAGGTATAGTTCAAGGATCGTGTACATTGTAATTGAATTCAATATGATATAAGTTTTCATACAAATAAACAGGTTACGATAATTAATTAACAGTTGACATCGAAATAATTTCCCTGTTAATTTTATATGCTCTCAAATTCGTGTGAGTATGGACCAAGACTGTAAATCTTCAGTGGCGAATCCAGGGGGGGGGGGGGGGGGTAAATCTGCCGCCCCCTCTTTTTTTGTTTTGGGGGAGAGAAAAATAAAATTACTAGCCCTTAGAAACGGGTCGGCGACCTATTAAACTATTCGTAACGCATACAAAAATGTATGAATCCGTGGCGAATACGGGCCCTGGGCCTCATTTAGAAGGGCTTGCGCTTACGTGCTTCATCCTTATTGGATCGCTGATATTATGCAGTTCATTATGTCATATTTGTATTTAATTCCACTGTTACAAGAGTTCATGACAATTAAAATAAAAAGTTATATATTTTTGTTTGCAGATATCTAGTACACAGAATCAACGATTAAATGACTTTACTGTCACCCTATATTGAAAACTATTTCATTTTAAATATTAGCGCTATCAACAAAAATAATAGTGACTATAAAGAAAGTAATGATGAAATGTCTGTTTTGATTAATATATGCAAACTGATTTTTTGTTGTTGCACTTTTGTGCATATTATTTGTGATGCATGTCATGTCTATATTTTTTTCCATTTAAGTTATGTCCATTTTAATTTGTTTCTTTAAAAAAAAAAACATTTATATTACTAAAAGCATGAGCGATAAATGGTGAACGCTATGAACCACATGGAGCAGATAACAAATAGGTGGTCCATTTCACTAAAGCCTTTGTGTTTAGCTTTAAGAACATATAGAAAGTATTTTTGTGCTAGGAGCTCATTGAAGGATAATGAGCATAAGCGTGGGTCCGGGTTTAAACGAATATTTTCTTCTTTTCTTACGCAGGAGAACAACTGTTTTGGACATCATCAATATACATCATTTACTCGTTCGACTTGAAGACTGGCCTTGGACCGTTCGCATTACTAAACCTAGAAAGTTTGGGAATGATGCCTTGTAGCATTTCCTTTGTATCTGGTTGGCTTGTTTGGTATGACCGGAAGCAGGATCGGGTTTGTGCTGCACAAGCTAAAGTAGATGCTGAAATCAAATTATGTCGTTTTACCAGTAATGATGGTAAGCCCAAACGTGTATCTCTGACATTTGTTAAAGACATGGCACTGCGACGAATATAAGTTTTCTCTTTGTAATCTTTTCAACGTTTCGGGAGAGTATAAGGACTGCCGTTGATTTCACACCAAAAGTTGAAAACCGTCAGAATTATCGTTAAATTAAGAATGTGATCCAGTGATTATAAGAATACTGCATGTGCATTTATTGCACTTTTTGATATGTCTTGATTGAAAGGAGTCAGTCGTTGAGTCTAACATGAACATGATAACAAGATCAGAAATACAACGTGTGTTGTTTGCGTTATTCCCTCCTCCTTCTCTCCGCCACAAACACACACACAAGCACATACACACACACACACGCACACACACAAACACACACACACACACGCACACACACACACAAGCACTAACGCACATATTCATACCAACATTCACAGTTTTATGTCATGAAATCTATCATTGTTAGTAGTTTTTTTGTAATCCAGAAGATTTTTTCATTCGTTTTCTTTGATCTGAATGGATGAAATTATTAATAATTATAGTTTGAAACTTTTTATTTTGAAAACCTTAAACATCACAAAACGGGAGACTTTCAAATTTCAACATTCATTGTACATTAACAAAAAAAACTTTAAACAGGTGTGTTTTCCTCGGATTCGACGGTCGAGATTGCCTTACATGAATGCATGCTAACGATGTGGACACTCCCTAAAGACTGGAGATGGTGCACAATTGTATGCGGGCTTAATATCCAGTCACACAATGAAATTAGAATTATATTGTATAGTGTACAAAACTTGTTACGTAATGTGTTATACCAAGGATAATATGTATACGACTTGTACTTTTAAAGTTGATGAGATTCGACTGACAAATTTACTGATTATTGTCTAATAGCTTTATTTAACTCCTTTGCTAATCATTGATATTGTGTATGTGGGCGATTCAGCAAACTTGTCCCTTCCTAATCCGCCTTTCCACTTGTTATTTAAAAGGATAAACGATACATCCGTATCTCATTTATTTTCTGGCAAAATATCACAAGACCGATATCCCAAAATAATCTACCCATAACAGATATTAGGAATATAATGTCTTGTTTTTCTTGCGATAACGTTACTTTCTTTGTGACATGAATATACATGTATAGGGAAAAGGATGTTTCTGTAAATCCATGTAAATCCGATTCCTGATGATATATACAAAAAGAACAAATCTTTCTAGGTTTAGAAGGTTATCTAAAACGTACCTACTTGGAAGACTGCTGACATAATGCTACTTTGTATCTTAATAATTTCTCATTCTCAAATGCTTATAGACCACTAGGGACCTACTCGTCAATGTGTTTGCTCTGTCTGTGCGTGTGCGTGTGTGCGTGTGTGTGCGTGTGTGTGAATATTTGTATGCTTTATATTCTGTAGCTTAGTTTTTTCCATCCTTTGTATATACATTACATTCTTTTGATTCACCTTGCCAGTTGCCATATCGTTAATGAACGTGATTTGTTGACTATAAGGCTCCGCTCACAAGTTTAGCTTCTACAGGGGTCCTAATGCCATTCATTTAATGATGTAATCAAGTTAATTATGTTCATACTTATAATACAAGGAATAGAAATAAATACCATCTATGGGTTGTTGATAAATCTTATTTATTATTTTCTTTCAGACATAAAGCACCGTCAATATGGAATACTTTGCCAAATAACATAACATCTATAACAATGGATTTAAAAGGAGTGTAAAGCAGCATTTAATTACATATGATTTTGGGTAGAATACTTTTCCACTTTATATATTTATATATATATATATATGTGTTTTTTTGTAGGGATTGTATGGTTTTTTGTTTTTTTGATGTTTTGTTTGGTTATACGACTTTTCTTTGGGGCAAAATAAGTTTATGTAATTTCAAATCTTTATTATGTTCATCACAATTTGTTTAATTATTTTGGGGGAGATATTTCGGCCAACTCATTTATTTGGGGTTTTATAACTCCCCTTTTTCCATTATTGTTTAATATTTTAATGTACTTATATATATTTTAGTGAAAGATTTTGCATGTTATTATATGAATGTGTTTTTTGTAATGTGATTTTTATGGAAATAAATAAACTTAATTGAATTGAAATTGATTAATGTACTATTACTAGTCTCCTTTTTATGTCAAAAATTATATCATGTTTTTTCTTGAACTTGAAGTTGAACTTGAATAATAAATCTGCAAAGCGCTTAGAGACATCTTCGATGTATTAAGCACTATATAAACGCGGAACTTACTTTGTCAATTATGTTCTATATTGTGCAATCAATTGATATGAAATGGAATAAATTGGAATCAATCAATCGATATTGTTATTATATCAACTAGCTTGATAGCGACATCGGTGTGATGATTGATAAAATACCCATTATTAAGACAAGCGCTTCAGGGCAATCCGATGAAGGAATAGCGGACCTCTATTCATATTATGGATAGCGAACTTCATTTCATATTATGAATAGCGAACCTCTTCTCGTATTATGAGAAGCGAACCTCTACTCCTATCATGAATAGCGACCCTCATTTCATATTATGAATAGCGACCCTCATTTTGTATTATGAATAGCGAACCTCTTCTCGTATTATGAATAGCGACCCTCTACTCCTATTATGAATAGCGACCCTTATGAATAATGAACCTTATGAATAGAGACCCTCATTGCGCATTATGAATAGTGACCCTCATTTCGTATTCATATGGAAACGTTGTATCATCCGCTCATTCTGACTTGCGTGCATAGAACAAATAAGCATTTTTCCATGAAAAAGTGAAGTTTTCTAAAATGTGCGTTTCTTTCCAGCATCGGGGCGCCCGGAAGTCACTCGGGTAACATTTCATAAAGTATAATATAAAAAGACCATATGCAAATTTTCTGTACTTTTGTCGGAAAAAATACATTTATCCAGCACAATGTCGTCTCTTTTTGCGTTGGAGAAGAGCAAATAGCGAGTTTCAATCACACTTTGGCCGTTCTCGCAAGCTCTCACTCGTTTCACTGTGGTCAAGCGACTTTGGGGCAAGCGGTTAATGAAAATACTAATCGTTAGCTTTCTTCTGGTATTAAACTTGTTTTGATTGATTGTATAATTTTGTCGGAATAAAGGAAACAAAAAGGCTCGACCAATAACTTATCAGCGTCTGAATTGACCTTTTGACCTTGAATTCCCTGATGCAAGCGCACTAATGACGTCATCTTCGCTAAATCGGTGTCTTTAATCGTAAAATGCGACCCTTTCATAATGTTTATACATCTTTTTTTAATTATTAGTAAGATATCAAATATTTTTTCTGATATCACTGAAGTTTTGGGTTTTATTTAATGAGTAATTTTAAAATAAGAGCCATTTTACTGTTTTAATTTACTGGATCGTACCATTAAAGTCGCAGGGTAGAAAGATGCATTTCCAACCGCGCCAAATTTAATTTACGTTCCGACATTCTGTTAAATGGGTTCGCGTTGTTAAGAATCCACTGCTTTCTGCTCCAACAAACGTCCACATGCGGAGTCGTTTATCAACTAAATAATTCAAATTTATGGATGCTTCCTAGCTTCCCAGGTGTTTGTGTTGCTGTTGAAGCATTTCATTCACCTGCTATCATTCTTTGTACTCCAATTGCCAGAACGTAAATTTCATTTTGGTTTTATAGTTTTATCAGAGTCGTTTATCAAATATATGTATTCAAATTTATGAATGCTTCCTCCCCAGGTGTTTATGCATTTCATTCACCTGTTTTTATTATTTGTACTCCAATTGTTAGAATACAAAATGCATTTTGTTTTTATAGTTTCATGCAATAAGTAAGTCAATAAAAGAGTATGTTCTGCACAATAAAAACAATGTAATGTGTCCCCTCAATTTTGTAATAGTTAATTTACCCATTCACATAATGGAACTACCTGCCCGGTGAAGCCAGTGGCCTGTGACCCCTGAGCACTCAACACCGTGTGGGAGTCAGTTTTGTGATCAACTTCTTTTATGAGACAAATACAAGCAAACGTTTCCATATGATGAATAGCGACCCTCTTCTCTTATTATGAATAGCGACCCTTACGAATAACGACCCCGATTTTGCATTATGAATAGCGACCCTCTTCTCATATTATGAATACCGACCCTCTTTTCTGATTATGAATAGCGATCCTTATGAATAATGAACCTCATGAATAATGACCCTTTTCTCAAATTATGAAAAGCGGTTCTTATGAATAGCGGTCCTTAATATGAATAATGGACCTTATGAATAGCGGACCTTACGAATAGCGGTCCTTATGAATAGCGACATTGACCCTAAAAATTATGCAGAGTATTTAGATAGAGCTGCTAAAAACCTTTGACAGTGAACGCCCCAAAACCCCGTAAGAAGTCGTCAAAAAAGGGAAGATATGATTAAATCTACATACAAAAAAAGACGTTTCATGAAGTAACATAGATAATCAAGACCTTTTGTAGGATTTAAACAAATTACAAAACGTTATCTTAGAGAAAGATGAAGTGTCCCACTTCTCCCGCTTCCAGTTCACCGTTTCAACCTACGCCACTGTTTGTATACAGATAGTGAGAGTGAGATATAGTGTCCCACTTGTGCTCTCTCTCCCTCTTCACTGAAATATTATGGCTATGCAAATGATGCGAAGAATTGGATACGCCATTGCTCACTTACACTAATTAAAGACCCATTGTTCGACTACATATTTCATTTTAAATTTTAGCTTTGTTTTTAAAGGTAAAGACCAGTTATGGTCATGCGATTGCATTGTGAAAGAAACGTTGTGGAATCGATCAGAAAAGGTTGATCATCTAGCATCTAGCATCTGCAAGGTTCTGGAATCATCAAAATGATAAGAAATTTGGCCCATTCTTTGTAAAGTTACAAGCACTATACACAGAAAGATGTATATGGGACTACCCTATATCTCTCACAGTCCATGAGAGAAACAAAATTACCAAATATATGAATTAGTAGGCGGTTTCCCGGCAAATTTGTTATCATTATGTATTAGTCAAAACATATTCTTTCACATGATTGGTAATGAGAGCTTCCATTTCATTTTTTGAAATTGGGGCGTTTCCAATACTGGTCTTTACCTTTAACGTTGAATATGTAGTTTCATTATTTCACCATAGTTCATTTAAAGGAATTATTTAGAGCAAACAGTATTACAAAGACACTTAATGAATACAATAGAAAGTATATTGGCGCGACAGCTTGGGTAGCGTTCAAGAAACCACGTCGCCTTAGCATCGCATTGACCATTACAGTCAACAGCTGGACACCTGACCATTGGTCATAAGACTGTATATAACCCCTCTATTCTATCAAACAATTCATTTTACGGTTGATGAGTTTCATCGTGTCTCTCATAAACGACTTCAGCTTTTCGGATTCAAGGTAAGTGTCATTCTTATGTTTATTTTTAAATCTATAGAGGCCCTACATCAGACATGTATATTATGAGGAAACTTTGTAATATTAAATATTTATTTCATACTGATTATCTATCCGATTGATATGAATTGTCGAATTGTTATTTCTAAATGGTATTTTGATTTTTTGTTTTGTCTTCTTCTTCAAAATGTGGGTAGCCCCCAGTGGCGCAAAAAGAGGACGGGGCAATGCTACACGTGCAATTTAGCACAACCTAAAGTATCTAAAGTTCGCACAAGTGGAAATTAATTCTGCTCGAAAGTGATGTTCTCACACCTTAGCACAAACTTTAGACCGACAAAAATGTCATCTGAAAATGTGATAATCTGAAATCTTTCTAAAGGACATTTCGCAAGGAAATAGTGTTCTTATCTTGCTTTATGTCGTATAAGCAAGTTATTTCACAGAATCTTGTTTATATACTCGCGTATACAGTCGATTAATTTGTTTAAATATATTTGTGTTGTAAAATTGATTCACTCTAAGTTTAATCGATGGAATGGTGATGTATTCAATTTGTATGCCCATACAGCATCAGCAGCACCAGCATCATCGCCTTCCTTTCTTCTGAACCGTATCCAATCATCTGATCCAACGATGTTCTGGTTCACCACCGTCGTCGTCCTTCTCATCGCTCTCTCGGCTAGCGATGTCGATGCCGCTAAGCGATTCGGCAAAAAGAAAAACAAACCATGGGAAGATTCGGATAGAGACAGCGAGAATGATCTCTTAGTTACGAAGAAGGTTTTCTTCGAAATGGAGATTGATGACGAGCCAGCTGGTCGTGTTGTTATAGCTCTGTTTGGTGACACATGCCCCGTGACTGTTCAAAACTTTGCTGCCATTGTCAGAGGAAACTGGAGACAAGATGTAAGTGAAATTCCTTTTAAAAACCCTCTTAATTTGTAGTATCGTTTGATATTGAAAAAAGGCAAACAAAGAGCGGCTAATATCTACTCCTGACTGTAATATAAAATTAATATTGGTTGTGCAGTAGAACTGCTGTCATTTTGATAGTATTATGTTTCTTTCACGATGCTGCCCACTCCCCACTCTTTAGCAAAATATTTTTTTTAAACCGATTATTTCAAAAGATGCATGCACTAAATCCTTTGGAACGCCTTACCGCCTGATTTACGTGATTTTACTGTTATTTAAGAGACGATGTAAACATCTTACCATTTTAAATACACTCTGAAAAGAAATTCGTATCTATTCTATCAAATGTTAATGTCATTTTTGTGTAAACATGTTTTCAGAGTTATACCTTATTTCTATTTTGTTTGAACAAAATATACAAAGTTATTGTATATTTTTAAAATTCTTTCTTCATGTTTATATTTGTATATGTTTATGTTTTATGTAATGATCAATGATTTATGTCTTTTGTTATTGTCTTGAGAGGGCACTATTATTCATTGAATGGGCTATCCTGTTTAAAGACGACAAACAAACAATTTTTATTTATTTAAAGGGGGTGTGGCACCCGGGGGAGGGGGGTACTCACATATTAGGACATACGGGGGTGTGCCGCTCTAAAATTGAAGAAAAAAAGTGGCTCTACCCTATTATGTACTGAGAATGTTCCATGAAAACTGTTCAGTCTCTCCATTGCACACTGTATCATCACTCTCATATTCATATTATTGAATGAGATTATGAGGTATGATATTATATGTCATGCTAACATTCTCCCTTGTTATGTTTGTTTTACCAGAAACGATTGAGTTATAACAACACACAGGTTCATCGCATCGTACCTGATTTCGTCATTCAGATGGGTGACGTCACGGAAGGAGATGGAACTGGAGGTAACAAATAAATAATCTTGATAAATTTATATGATTTCTTTTTTTCCTAATATAGTCTGTTTTTCGAAACAGGATAAAACCAAATATTGACATTAGTAAATGATACAAGTTTCAATCAAATAACATATTTAGGGAAATGTATGTCTATTGTTTGATTACCAATACTTGTGTTGTTTTATCCTAATTTCCCTACCTGAAATAGTTAGCCTTGAATCTTCTGCGTTGCTTCTCATGTCAAAGAAGATAGAGAGCATTATATTACATAATCTAATTGCTCAAACGCAACTTATTGTAGGTTGCTCTGAAAATATTCATAAGATGTTATATGAAATGATGATGATGATTGGTTGTTTTTATCATCAAACGTATTATAGAAGACGTAGTCATGAACATTTGCTGATTGTTCTTTAGAATCATGGAAGGCATCGTCATATCAACCACAATAATCTGTAGTGGTTGATGTGACGATGCCTTTCGTGCGCTCATTTGAGATCGTTAGGTTAGATATCAATGACGCTTGTCAAAAACCGGGGAGAGTTGAGACTCGTACCTTACATAACCGTCGCCATTACGAGTTTCTAAATTATTTTATTTACTTGATTTTATTTTTATATTTTATTATTTAATCTCTGTTTTTCAAACACATTGATTATAATGATGTCCACCATCTTTTCTTCTTACACTCTACAAGGTAAGAGCATTTATGGAAACTTCTTCGCCGATGAGAACTTCTACCTACGTCACTGGGGACCCGGATGGGTTTCCATGGCAAACTCTGGTCCTGATACCAACAATTCTCAGTTCTTCATCTTATTAACTCGAGCTAGATGGTTGGACGGCAAACACGTGGTCTTTGGAAAGGTTATCGAAGGAATGGTAAGTTAGTAGACACATTTTCCGTATTTGTTTCTGTTCATTTACCTGTGTGCCGAAGATGGAATTTTTGATAAAATGCATATAAAATTGAAAAAATAACCTGCCTGGAGCACGACTTGTTGGTCATTGCAATACTTTTGTTTTCTTCACATGATCTCGTGGAAGCTGTCCTCCTCAAATAGGGTCCGAAGCCCTCATTGCTTCATGGACGTAGTTCCACTTAATCTTGAGGTGGAAGATTAATAATGGCAAAGCAGCAAGTGACATAATTGCTCATCTTTTTTCCCGTATCAATATTGGTACTGATTATTTATTATGTTTTAAATCTTGTACAATTTGATCGAATTCGTATGTAATGTTTAATATCTATTACCTGTTACCATGCCACTTTGATCTCATTTTTATCTTGTTTAAATGTATATAGCTCATGCATTTTAAGGGCCCCATGGCAGATCAACTTTTATTTGATGGGTTACCCTGATGAAATATACAACTAACTATCTAATTAAATAAATGCCTAATCAAGATCACGATGGAAAAGAGCGAGTGGCGTCGTGAACTCGGCAGCGGCCGTCACAAAAATTATGACGATGATGACCATGCGTTTTGTTCTATGCCCGTTCTATATTTTGTTAGTTCTTCGATGAAAGAGTGCATGCTATATACTATTATAAGATGCACGAGCACAAAGAGCACAATAAATTAAGTTGCCAAACATCAGTCCGTTTCTCACGTGATACATAATGCGATTCGTTTCTCAATAAACACAAACGTCTTAAAAAGTAATGTTTACCTTGGTGACAGATGGCGGGAGGGAGGCGTCTTATTTTAAAGTAACCAATATTCGTCAGCTGCTACCTCATTGCAGTGAGGTTTATTTCACCCTAGAATGACTTTCATTGTTTATCAAGATGAATGACTTAATAACACAAAGACAAAGGCGATAAGAATTATACATACACAATCTACTAGTATAGTAACACTTTACAAAGATTAACAGTAGTAGAACATGCTGACGAGTCTGATATTCATAACTGTTTATTAACCCTTTATTTCCCCCTCCTCCAACTCTCTCTCTCTCTCTCTCCCTCCCTCTCTCTCTCTCTTTCTCCCTCTCCCTCTCCCCATCTCTCACCAATAGGACATCGTTGATAAGATGGCTGAGGTAGATTCTGATGATAATGGTTTCCCTCTCGAACCCATCCGTATCGTCGATTGTGGAATCATCCCTGTCCCCACGCCATACCTTATAGCAAACCCTGACGCTGAGCCATCTCAAGAAAAGAAGAAGGATAAGAAGAAACAGTAGATGATCACCCATTTTGACCCAACGGAACTATATCTTTAACAGTCCTATTTTGGGTACTTATTTAATCATCCGTTGGGATATGTTTTTGTATGTATCGCTCTACAACAGGTCCCTCTATATATCTATCTCTGCCTAGTTTCTGCTCACCCAGTATACCTTTAAACTTCCCGTTTCAGCCTTCCTATCCCTTTTTAATTCACATATAAATTAAAATATAAAAACAGAACTAGGCTTTTAAATGGTTTTAATATTTCTCTTTAGGTTGTCGTAAACTGTTTTGTTTATATGGAAGAAAACAGGAAAACCCCCTTTTTTGTCACCCCTAATTTACTATCTATTCTGGATTGTCTACATGAATACTTTATGTCAGTTCTACGATTGAAGGATAAAGTATCTTTGACGATAGGCTAATGTATTACATTGACCACAATAATAAATCAATTCATTCGCTTTGCAATACATGTACTTTATATTCACAAGTTATACATAATGGATCAAACAAAAAGAATTCAAATGAACCCATATTAACATTTTGATTGCACGTGTCATTAGTGGATGTCTGTTGGATTTATAGATCTACATGTGTTTATCTCATTTTCAGGAATATGAAGCAAATTTGAATCAAATTATCTTGTTACATCGACGAAAATGTATAGGTTAAAATCAAACGTAGATATTCTGATTGTAAATACACCTTTCTTACATGGTTTTAAACGCTTCATAGATAGGCTTCTAAATCAGATAAATGAATGAATTAACAATTTGAGAGAGAGAGAGAGAGAGAGAGAGAGAGAGAGGGGGGAGAGAGAGAGTGAGAGAGAGAGAGAGATGAAAAAAGAGAGGGAGAGAAAGGGGAATAAAAGGAGAGAAAGAGAGAGAGAGAGAGAGAGAGGCAGAAAGAAAGAGGGATAGAGAGACAGGGAGAGGAAGAGACAAAGAAAGAGGGGAGAGAGGAATAGAGAATCTGTCTAATTGCACCACCCTATTACTTGCTACTAAACTAGATTTTATACGGATAATTGATATCGTGATAGAACTTTGTAATGCATTATGCTATGTACAAGTGTGGGAAATTAAGAGGTTTAACCTGATGTATTGGAAATAAAGAAGAAAAGGATCAGTGAAAGTTTGAAATAACAAAATCCCAATATTCTTCACCTTTCCCCATCATAAAAACCACTTCATAATCATTGTAGATTTGTGGTTTCTTTTTGCATGCTTCTCTCAACTTTTCGACACACATGTCATGAGCGAATGTCATTAAATGCCAAAGATAACATCCCAAGATAATATTCTTTAACAATCATGAATACTTTAAAGAAAACATCTAAAATAAAACAATGTCACTAGGTACGACAAAACTAATAACAAAGCTAGTGTCTGGTTTATTGCATGAGCAGGCTTTATTCTTGACTGAAAATTTTAAATCACAATTACGACAAGTTTGCTTCACAGCAGACACAAAATGTCACAGCAGACATAAAATGTTACAGCAGGTGAAACTAATCAATACATTCAATGCATTATTTCACAATCATGTCCCTTCACAAGACTAGAATTTGTCTGCCATTATTCTGTAACTGTAAATAGTACAAATAGAGAGAGAGAGAGGGAATGGGAGAGAGGGGGTGGGAGAGAGAGGGTGGGAGAGAGAGGGTGGGAGAGAGAGAAATAGAGAGAGAGAGAGAGAGAGAGAGAGAGAGAGAGAGAGAGAGGGGGTAGTGCTTTCTATTAAAGGAGATATCTTGATTGATGATAATGTATGACTCACCAATGTGCACTAGAGGAGCAACTTGATTTTGAACACTGAACCTACCATTTCTTAGATCACTGCCCTGAATCACAAAATGGCCAACAGTCTCATATCACAAACAAGATGGGTGCAATAACATCACTTGATACATACAAAATTATTACCTCTAACAAAAAATAAGCCTTTATCCTAAAACTATGAAACACATTTCAAAGTTTTACATTCATCATATATTTACATAAGAAGAGAGACAAAAATGAAATGAGGCAATTATATTCATTAATCAAATCAAAAGGCATCTATAAACTCCTGTTGTTGGCATGCCCCAGATCACCTCTGGCAAGTACATGAACAAATCTCTCACAATGGGGAACTATCACCATGGCAACATGACAGAAAACCATGATGGTTTGGAAGAAATGAAGGCATTACATCACCAAGTTTAATACAGAGTTAGGGTTGATCACAAACACTGTAATATTACAAAGATTGAACGTATATCTTGATAAGAATTTCCCAACAAAAAGAACGGTCTACAAGCACTTTGTTTAAAGGTAATTTGATTACTAATTGCCTGATCTTTTCTCTCTTTATTTCTATTTCTTTATTTCATAATGATATAAGTACTTATCCATGATTGTTGCAAACACAAACATGTTGTCAATTCACACACATGGAAATGCCACGACTTTCAATATCAAAACAAAGTAGATTAAGTAGCAAAAAAGAAATTGTTGAAATATAATTTAAAAAATAAGATGTATAATCTTAAGTTATTCATACAAAACAACATACACGAGACAAAGTCCATTACATAAATGAACATAATTTCTTTACAATTTTTAAAGCTAAGTCAGTAGCAGGAAATTACATTTTTTTCTAACTGAAGAATTATATATTACATAGGATTTATGATCGTGTCATTTCTAGCTTCATCAATGCATTTCAAAGAGACATCCACAGAATTTATGAGTAGTAATTATTTCTAAAGACACCAATCATTGAAACCACTTACATATCAGCTATGCAATGTGCACCATTAAGCCATGCAGCCTTTCATGTACATGGATAAAAAAGAAATATGGAATTATTTTGTGCAGGAGGTGCGATGGCTCAGTGGTAAAGAAGTGGTCTCATAACTGAGAGGTCCCAGGTTCGAAACCATGTCAATGCTCTCGTGCCCTTTGGTAAAGCATTACTCCTCATTATGAAGTCCCTTGGAGAGGACTTAAGCTTGTCGGTCCCCAGGTTGCTTACTTACGAGCATACACATGCTTTCTTAGCAGTCAAGTAAAACAATAATCAACCAACCATTTGCTTCATTTGTAAAAGATGATAAGAATAAGAGAAAGATAGCTTGCTGTTTATGACATTCGTTTTTTTAACAGTACATATCACATTCACCATTAAATCTAAATATGCTTATTAAGACACAGTGCTTCTCTACTAATTTTCTTCAATATTCTGTTCCATGAACATTGAGATAAGGATTTGATTCAATTGGTGTTTTAAGACATTACAACCACAAATGTTCACTTTATCAACAGAAAATTACACCTGTAAGAAACTATTTAAATGCTTTTATCATATTAGACATTTTATATCACTTTAAGCACGTTTAAAATAAAAATGCAAAGAAAATGTGAAATTCTCTTGTTTTTAGTCAGCGTTTGGTAAATGGGTACACCAAATTTGGGTAAGTTGCTAAAAATCTTATATATGCTTCAATTCTCATATAAATATTTCACACTGTGTCTGCTTTGTTTGATTATCATATTCATTTAACACTGTAAAATGATTTAGCAGTATCTAATTTTGAAGTATTAATCACTGCTTCATAAGCTCCCCAAAGAGATTCTCACTCAAATTATTTTCCAATGGTCCCTTACAATATTCTTCATACAATATTTAGAGTTACTCACTAAAGCAACATTGATACACATTAGCCTTTGGCATTGACATTCAATTAAATACGATTATACGCAATTAAAGACATTATCAAGTTTTGATATAAATGAAAATAATATCATCAGACATCTCAGTGATCAAATTTACACATCTCATTTAAACCAGTAAATGACAATTTAAATGGAAATTTAATAAAAGCTCCAGACACAACTAGTCTACATGACTTGTGCTGAATCTGTTAACCCCATGGTATATGAGGGCATCCCTTCATAATACAATATCCATAAATATTATTAGTTTTTTTTAATTGCTCATAACCAATCGATTGCAATTATATAAGTAGCTTACAATCATTGTACTTCTTGTTGATGGAAAGTTTTATGAAACAGAGCGCTGAACTCATTTACTACATGATTGACTACTTCAACAGGTCAAGGATCATTGATTTGGTGATAATTAGGTGTTCTTGGTCCTTCTTATAGTCTAAGATTTGGATTCTGATTTCTCGTTTATATACATGTAAACTTTTCTTCTGTGGGAATTCTTTATTTTTCCCCTCAACTTTTGTTATCTTGAGATTTATCTATAAATTCCAAGTTTAGTTTACCATCTGCAAGATATATTGCAACCGAGTGATTCCACCACAACATATGACATCTATTCATGATGGAAAAAGCCTAAAAAACACACCATAAAAGTGATTTCTGGAAAATGCAAATGTTTCAGACTGAATCTCAAAGCGTTGTGCTCTACCCTCATAGAAGTATCCATAACACAAAAATCTACACTTTGACCTCTTTAATTTTGACCATCACTGTGTCAAAAAAGCTGTTAACCAATTCAAAAGTTATCTTAAGACACATTTATTCAAAATTGCTTTTGTTGATTAACTTACCCTGTTCACATTGATGTGTATTTCAAATGTATTGTAATTTGTAGGTTTATTTGCACTTTTTTGTTTTGTTTAATATGTAATTGTTTATCAGACTATTTTGTTTGTTATAGCGCTTAGAGACTTTGGTAGTAAGCGCTTTATAAGCAACGTTTTTATTATTATTATTTATTACCTAATACACACTTTCAATATATCTATATCTATTTACCAGACGCCTTAAGTTGACCTTTAAACTCCAAAGAAGTATCTGATAGGAGGGACCGCCTTGGTAACATCCTCTTCCTCTTCTTCTTCCTCTACCTGCTCAAAGCTGACGGTGAGGTCACAGTACTTTATACCATCCCCTGGCTTGATAAGGTCCACCATCCTGAGAGAGAGAGAGCGAGAGAGAGAGGGAGGGAGAGAGAGAGAGGTAGGGAGAGTGTGAGAGAGAGAGGTAGGGAGAGTGTGAGAGAGAGAGAGGGAGAGAGAGGAAGAGGGAGAGAGAGAGAGAGAGAGAGAGAGGGAGAGAGAGGGAGAGAGAGGAAGAGGGAGAGAGAGAGAGAGAGAGAGAGAAGAGAGGGGGGAAAGAGAGAGAGATAAAGAGAGAGAGAGAGAGAGCGAAAGAGAAGGAGAGAGAGGGAGAGAGAGGGAGCGGGGGAGAGAGAGAGCAATACATAGGTCAAAGGTCATTAGGACATTGGATAATCACATGAAGGAGATCCTGTTTGATTTTACACCAGAATTAGAATCACTGATGTTCATGATTTAAAAATCATATGGGGAGGATAAAATTTAAAATAATTTGCAAATTGCAAATTAAAGGTTTTTGCCTATTGTTGGAATTAATATGAAATTCCAATTTGTTGTGTGTACATGTAATACACCAGTTTACGGTTACAACAGTGCGCATGGGAAGACATGGGCGCCATTTTAACGTATCAGTAAACAAACCACTGACCTCTAGAGGTCAGTGGTTTACGCGTAAATTAAGACGTCGCCCTTGTAAATATGACTGTGAGCGGACAGCGCAGGTAGTGACGTAACAGTACATGCGCATCTGAAAACATTGATGACACTGCCTGCGCTGTGCGCTCACATCATATTTGCATGGGCGCTATCTTAATTTACGCGTACACCACTGACCTCCAGAGGTCAATGGTTTGTTTACCCATTAATTAAAATGGCGCCATAACCGTAACCTGGTGTATTCACCGATCATGTGAATACTGAACAATGGTATGAATGATCGACGTTGGCTTTATATAAGGAAACAACGTATGCCCAGTCAGCTCGGAATTATAAAATGAGAACTGTGTGAAAGATGATTGTAGACCAACTTATGCTGTCGAGCAAATTATTACCCTGTCTGCCACGACTGCCAAGGAATGGCAAATGAAATGTGATTACTACATTGTCCAATATAACAATAGTTATTATTATTATCATTACAATTATTGGTCGTAAACTTACTTCTGTTTGAGCCTCTTAGGATGACCAGGTAACACAGGAAGGTAGATCAGCTTAGCTCCTATAGCAACCATGGTTACATCCAATTGATATGTATCCTGAGATACAATACAAGGTCAAAGGTCAAATGTCATGTTGATCAAAGCAATATAGTCAGTACTGTATACGTTTATTCAGCTGACTACGGGTGTGGGAAAATATAATTTTCGAGTTCATACAAATACTTGTACAATTCTTCGGAAGACCCCTTTGAATGCTAGCAAATTATCTCTTGTTAGCATTTAAGAAAAATCAAACAAAATAGGCCTTGTCCTCGTGGAGGATTATCTTTGTGCTAAACAAGTTATCCAATAAAGTCTTCTACTACTACTATTACTATTTCTACTACTACTACTACTACTACTACTACTACTATTGCTACTTCTACTACTACTACTACATTTTACACTAGTACTGCTACTACTACTACTAACACTAGTACTGTTACTACTACTTCTACGACTACCACTACCACTGTCACCACCACCACCACCACCACCACCAGTACCACTACCACTACCACCACTACCACCACCACCTACTTCTACTACTAATGTAACTACCAAACAAAGAATTTCTCTTCTTGTTTAAATGGTTACTTTACAGAAAGAAAATTTTGTCTATAAAACTCTATTCAAGATCATTCAGCTTGCATTTCCACCCCTTACCTTGAAGTATTGATTGAAGTCCTGGAGTTTGAAATCCTTGCTACCCTGCACTGTCCATCTGTCCCACTCTGTATAGGTTAAACCCTGCTTGAGTTTGGTGGTTATGGTCCTAGCAGGTTCAGAGAACATCACCATGGGTAGAGCCAGGTTGAGGAAGCAGTTGTGATAATCCTCCATCTTTGTGGTTCCCTTGATGTACTTCACCATCTCAATGGTGGACTACACGGTGAAAAATTAAGACAGAAATCTAATAATATTAATACAGTGAAACCTGTCTACAAAGACCTCAAAAAGAGGCGTTTGTAGACAGGTGGTCTTTGTAGACAGGTTCCTTTAATACATGTTTCAATGAAAATTCGTTTTCAAGGAAACAAAAAATGTGGTCTTCGTAGACAGGTGATCTTTCTATACAGGTGGTCACTAAAGTAGGTTTGACCATAATAGGTCATTTATATCGCCAGGTACTATATGAATAAACTCCACTGCGTTTAATACAAAGTATCACATTATTCCCCCCGACTGTAGCTGAGCCGCACTAACTAGGTGCTAAAGCATTCAAAGAATTTCTTCCTACTGGGTTCCCATTTACTTCAAACCTGGGTGGAGAGTGACAAATGTAGATTAATGCCCAGCCGAAGGATATTAGTGCAGTGGCGGGACTCAAACCGTGAACCATGTGATCCAGTCTGTTGACGTATCTACTAGAACACGACATGATGGCATCTTACCAACATATGCTCAAATAAACAAGATCATTGCAGTTATTATGCAGCAACAGCACTGTATACTGTTTCCAAGGGGCTTTTTCAATAAATAACAAATGTATTCCATTTTTTGTATTTGTTAAAAATATTGTAACATCCACGATATGTGACAGGACATCTTTGTTCAAGTACCTCTGAAATTTATAAACACACACATAAATAGGTAATGCAGCATGTTTCTTTTCCATTACATTTTGTTTCAACTTACCAATCCAGCTACAGCTGCTGTGGTCGTCGCAATGGCAGGAACAATCTTGCCGGCGATGAGCTTGGTCTTGAATCGATCAGCATTCTCAATGCTGTACATGTTGGCTCTAAGATTCGATGCCGCTGTGATGAAGTCTATGTGACCGTTTGAATCATCATCCTTCTCAAACTCTGCTGGTGTTAGTCGTAGCAGGCCTGGAATTAAACAAGATTTCAAAGCATTGAATGTAGTAGAGTTATCGCTTTGAAACTGAGAACAACTGATCAAGTCATGTTACCTAAAAGACATATAAACCAATTGAAATATTCAACCTTTACAGTGCAACAAATTCAACAATAGTATAAAGACTAAGATTTCCTCAAAAATGTTATTCCAGTTCATTTTTTTTTAAATTGCAAATCTCGTTACCAATAATGTCCTACAGGTCGATTGATTGAATGAATTGATTCCTAATTTTAGGAAGGAAAACAAGCTCTTCTATACAAACATATATGACGTAATATTAGAAAATGGGCATTTAAATCCAGCTACCTCACTAAAATGGCATTATTTTTCTTTTTACATTCCCCATGAAGCACAATAAACTGCCTTAACCCTATGTTAACTGGGGGGTCAATTTGACCCCCCCCCTGTAGAAATTTCGCGACTACTCCGAAACCGCGGCAGATATAACATTTTCCTTTCATGACTTTTTACTTTCGAGTCTTACGCATCTTTTAAAACATTTTTTTTGAAAATCGAACCTACAGTTACAAGGTCACGAGACCTTTTGTCTTTGCATGTCAGCCCGAAAATCGCTCATTTTCGGGATTTGTGTACAAAACATATGTAAAAGTCATTTTTCCTAAAAATAGATAAAACATTGGTTATTCAGTCTTGTTTAAAGTTTAGATGTTTTTTTTTTGGTCAAAATAGTTGAATTGTAGTTATTAATGAAATAAAACAACAAAAACAATAAAATACATAAGTTAAAAAAACAATGAAATACATAAGAAATTATAAAAACAAGAGATAACATAAGGAATAACCTAGCTCTTCCAATTTTTTGTGTTATATTATTATTCCAAATGGTCTAATAAATATATATAGTGAAAAAGAATACTTAAATATGAATAATCTATGATTTATGGGCAGAAATGTGAATTGTATGACCTTATTTGCATAAATTACCATAAATATGCAAATGAGTGAATTTTTCAAAAATTTGAAATTACCATAGTATTCTATACACTTCACTTGACATGCATGCAAATTTTCGCGGCGATTGGCGGTGAAACGGCCGAGATCTTAGGGGGGGGGGGGGGTGGGGGGTCAAATTGACCCCCCCCCCCCCCAGTAAAAACCTGGTCTGAAATAGCACAGTTAAGATAGGGTAAACCATGTCCCTTTTGCAGCCAACATCAAACTCTGTAGAACTTTGCAGGAGTTATGAATGTGTCATGTATGTCCTATCTGTGAAATTTAAACGTTAGCAGTGTCCTAATATTCAAATTATATGCAAGGAAAACCGTTTACTTGCTAGACTTCACTGTCAGACACTATTGAGTGACTGACTGGCTTTTTTCTTCTTTGGTAATAACATACAAAAAATGAGCTGTAAAGGGTACATGAGCATTTGTGTCTACATCAATAATCCACTTCTTGTAATAGCCAAAATTAAACTGATTGAATCTTTGCGCAGCACAAAACGTCCATGTACATATACGACCATTCGGTACAATGTTCTGAAAATCAGACTATTACTTACTGTATTGGTATCACTTAAGTCGATTCAACAACTAATAGTCGTTATTTTCCCACTAAAGACATTGACAAGCCCACTTTTAAACTTTAAACTTTTAAACTGGTTTTAACCTTTTCATTTGTTAGGCATGGAAATGGGACATAGCACCTTTAACACAAATAGATATGAATGTAAAACATGATACCTGGGACGGCTTTTCCTGATCGAATGGCAGCGGTAATCTCTTTAGATGCTGAGGTCATATCGGTCGATTCATCCTCTTCACCTTCTTTGCTTTCTGATTCATCAGTCACGATCCTCTGTAAACATCAAAACATTCCCAAGGTCAGCTAAGTTCAAAGTGGTTCATATGGTTCGAGTCCCACCGCAGCACTAACGTCCTTTGGTAAGACATTAATCTACATTTGCACTCTCCATATACGTATTAAATGGATAACCGGTAGGATGCGAACATTAATGTGCTTGGATTGTTATGCGTGCGCTTCTTAAATGGCGCCAGGCTGCAATATTCCCAAGGGAGCGAGCAGATGCACTTTCATGTGCAGATTAGCAATTAAATCCAATGACTGGGGTAATAATAATTACAATGTAAAGCTCTTAGAAAAGTTGTATTAAGCGCTATACAAATGTGACTATTATTATTATTATTCACAACAGATGAGAGAGAACATATACATCCTTTGGTAATTCTTTGAATTTTAATCTGAGGGTTTCCATACAGTATCAAAGATCAAAGATGAATAAATGCATTATTAATGAGAAATTCCACAATCATATCTTGTAAGATTGTTTAACATGGATGATCGATGAACAATTATTCCATGGGCATATTCATGATACATGACCGGACAACTTATTTTAAAATGTCTTCTTTTTTTTTTGGGGGGGGGGGAGGTGATGTGAAGGAAAAGAGGGGCACCCCTTCCCTACAGCTGAGCAGACTGTCGAATAAAAACCAAACAAAGCCAAACCACCACCACCATATACATGTATTGGTAAACTTTATTAGACTTCCAATTATGGAGAGACAAATAACCCAGACTCTATCGCTCCCAGACCATCATGACCCTTGACCTACCCTTGACCTACCTTAGAGGATGGTACAAATGGAGGCACGGCTACACCGGCTAAGATGGCATCTAGTCTCTCCCTACTCAGATCATCCTCACTCACTGGAATGTTATACACAGCAGCTAGCAGACGTGCACAGCTTACTAAAAAGGACATGTGCCTATGTGACAAAAAAAAAAGAATATTAATGTTGGGCCAAAGGACTGAATACACTGATGCCTAAAATCAAATTGTAACACCATTATGCTGCATTTGAGACTTCCTGATACAATTCCCATCCATCATCCTTTCATCAAGTTTTAATGGGTGATCCACAAACTAGAAGCACTGCTTTTTAGTGGATTCCCCATTTCCTCAGAAATTATGAATTTCTTGTAATAATTTTATTATGTGCATTTGTATAGTTACCAAGAAAAAATGAATATGTATTTTCATACTTTCTGTAATAATATCTGTAATACCTTTGTTTATCTTTCTGTGGAAATGAAATAAATACTAATTGAAATTGAAACAGGATTTTCAAGACTTCCTTTCCCCACTACTGGTAGAGATCACTGCCTATGTACAAATCAGATTGTATTTCCCTCCCTTACTGTAACCATTCCAAACAAACGTGGGCATGTGTTTATGAATAGTTTGCCAGAATACAGAGTAAATGATCATGGGTCACAGATGATCCTCCTCATGCAGGGATGCAAGACACCAAGTTATGTTATTAAACAAGAAATATCAATCCACGGATGAGACAAGATATAGAGAGGACTACATAAAGAGAGAGAGAGAGAGAGAGTAATAGAGAGAGTAAGAGAGAGATAGAGAGAGAGAGAGAGAAAAGAGAGAGAGAGAGAGAGAGAGAAAAGAGAGAGAGAGAGAGAGAGTGAGTGACAAAGAAAGAGAGACGGAGACAAAGAGAGACATACAGACAGACAGAGACAGACAGACAGACAGAAAGACAAACAGACAGACAGAAAGACAGACATCTAAGACTCACAATTCTGTCTTTGGATTGAACTCCTGTGGAGTTGGTGGTCTTTTAGGTGACTGCCAAAACATACCTGGAAAATGACAAATAGAATTACTTTTAGTGATAGTTTATGGTCTAAAAAAGACTTTTGAATTGTATTAATTTAACATTAAAAAATTCAGTCCAAATTAAGTACTTTCTTTAATATATTGTGTGATTTCATTTTTGAGAAGCTGTAATTTGTTTCCTACAAATTCATTTTGACTCCAATACATATCATTGGACACCTATTTTGATGTACCGTATGCACCATCTTGTATTACCAAGATCTACTCACTCATCAGCAACCTAACAGAGCAAGTTTCATTACAAAACATGTGGTGAGTCACAAGGGAAATCACAGAGTTGCCAATTTTGTGTGACTTCTGCATTGAATCAATTAGATATTAAAGCTTTAAAACATTTACAACTTAATACTTCAGCTCAGACTTGTCTCCGTGTTATAAATACACATCTCTCTCAATTTTCTGTTTTCATTAAAACTAAAATTTGATCAGGTTCCTGTTTCATAAAACTTGCTACCAATAAGAAATGCTGTATGACAAGCAGCTGTGAGCCAATCAGATTCCACGATTTCAGTAGCTTATAACAATGATTGTAACTAGCTATTGATAACAAGTTTTAACACTATATTGTTAAAAATGTGACATTACCTCCATCGGATGTTTGGGCATCCAGAGGGAAAGCATGAAGCAGTTGGTTGGCCTATAAAAAAAAGATCAAAAGACAAAATATTCCATGTAAATAGACAGACAATATTCATTACCATATGCCATGTGTCAGATGCATTCAAGTTTCTAATACAGATCAACAGAGTAGGCTACACTTTCAATACACAAGTTAATAATATATGAGCTTTTTCCATACTAAAGCCTATACACTAAAGCTATCACGCCTATACATTAAAACTTACACTACCGATGGTAAAATACAGTTTGGAGATTGTCCGTGACCATTTACATGTACAATCGTTGGCAAATAATTTGATTTCCAATCAATTGTAGAAATCACTTGTTAAGCTATTTTAATATAGCATTTACAAAACTGGAAGGGGATTTTGGCATATTAAAATGAGCAATCTAGCTACATACCTTCCCCAAAAACTCACTCTACTTCATAGATGAAATCCCCAACTAATGGCATCATAGATTTGTACACCTGTTTTAAGGTGGTTTAACACTTTGGAGACGACGGGCTTCTACAGAAGCCGAGCGAGTTGTTAATTCTGTGACGACGGGCTTCTACAGAAGCCGAGATATATCCCTAATATGTTGACAAAGTTTTCCAGCTTATTATTAGCTATTTTGTGCTAAATTTCTTTGTAGTATTATTTAGACATATTCATTCATCTCATCTATTAGAAAAATAATATAGTTACGTAGAAAAAAATCGAGAAAAAGTGATATCATTTCAACTTTACTCTAAGTTAGTGTTCGGATCGAAAAAAAGGCCCCGAATTACCCGTACAGCTGGAGACGGACGCGTACGCGCGCGTCCGTTCTATATTCTTTCCAGGATTCTTGCTTGACCCTACTTCCAAGTTCCATGCACCCTTCTGCATTTCAGATATTCGTATTACGGGGCGTATTATTATTTAGATTTCGACCCTGATTACTTATTTATATTCATCTACCCTTCCGGTGTGGCATTTTTTCATCATATACTAATCTAAGCCTTATCGATAAAGTGTATTTACATGATAATACGCTTTTCATTTTATAAACTTGACTAATTTAGCGAATCATTCATGTATGGACCTCTTTTATAAAAGGCTTATCCCCCACCCTAAGAGGAACAAAAGAATGTAAAGAAGTAACTACTCTGGAAGATTACCGTTTTGAAAGAAGAGGATGTAGGCCTAAACGTAGGTCAATAGGTCAATCTACATGACAATACAAACAACCACTCTAACTTATATACCTTTACGAGGGCATGTAACCAGTTTAGAGCAGGTTTGAGTAAAATATCTTGATCAACCTAAAGCCGGTCTTGGTTTGAGCGGGCATATGAAATGTTCAAATGAATGGAGGTATCCACTGATCTGCGCGTGCGGCGGTGCTTACGCAATTTGTATTGTGAGTGTATTGAAAAGGAAAGACGTGAAGCTTCAGCAAAATAAGACGGCAATTCCCCTCAAAAATAACAGACCTTATTTTTCGTATTGATAAATAAAACTTATATTTTTAGAAAGGAAATAGTCTGATCTTTCATTTTTACATTTACGAAAAATCACGAAAATTACTAAATGAGGCGCAATGAGCAATGAAAGTAGAAAGCACCGCCATATTTTCCATTACTGGCGATGTAACCGAAATCGCTCCGTCACAGGGGAAACAATCGCCGTGCACGGGCTCGCACTCAAAGGGTTAAAGTCCCTCTGTACTAGTTGGCCAGGAGGGATTAGACCTCCCTGCATGGTCACTGACAGGTGGTTTTTCTCATCAAATCAGCTCTCAATTAACATACGAAAGAGGGGATCATGGGAGACCAACGGTCACCAATTATACATAGACTTCTATATAGAGGGCGCAAGTAGCTATAAGTAGTACAGTGAGGCTTTGAACAACTTGAAGTAATATATCTGTAAAGGCCTTAGAGACATTGTATTAAGCGCTATATAAAAGCAGAATATTATTATTATTACATACCTTGTGATTGAAGTACTTCTCAAACTTGATCCTTGCTATTCTCACACAATCCTGCCATGATGTCCCTCTGTTATTGAGGTACTTGGTGACAGGTAGCGTGTTCTCCAGGGACTCTCCACTCTCAAGTTTCTGAAGAAAACCAAAACACAAACTCAAAGAAAGTGTATATGAATGCCGGCCTATTGCAGTACATATCAGGTTTGGTGATAAAAAAAGAGACAATTTATTTCATATATTTAAGAAGTATGGTAGCTGAAGAATACTAGATGGAACTTCGACTGCGTGCAGTCGAAAATGATGCCTCCGTCATTGAGCAATTTTACAAACCAAAACAGAAGAAATTTTTCAAATTCAAGTTCAATTGTAATCCTTTAAAGGTACTATGTCCCTTTTTGCACAAAGGCCCTACAAAGGACATTAATAATGTTAAAGCAATGATTAAATTGCTTCTTGAATGTGGTGACAAGGCTCCGACTTTCGTTGCAAAGGACCTGAACAGGCTCCCGCCTGTTAGTTTTGACAGCCTCGATGTGTCAGCCTTGCTGGGAAGACTTCAGAAGCTAGAGGGTGAAATGACAGCACTGAAGAAATCTGTTATGTGCCAGGCAAAAGTTACTGAGGATATTCAACTAGTTACATCCGAGATGGATTCAGGTGTGTCGGCTATCTCTACGGTGCAAGAAGCTTCTAGTTCCACGCCCACCATGTCTACTGTACCAGTACCACAAGAAGTCCGGAGTGAGAATCTTTGGACCCAGGTGGTACGTCGGGGTGGGAAACGTAAGGCCCCTTATATTGAGCCCAACTCTAGCCAGGCCCAAAAACAACCCCAGGAAAGGCCACAGCCCAAAAAGAAGCCGGGTATAGTGGGGACAGCCACTGTAGGGAAAATACAAGCTGTCAAGACTAAGAATAAGAAGGTCAATGTCTTTGCTACTCGGTTTGACCCTGATCTTGATTCTACCATACTACAGGAGTACCTAAAAGGAAGGCTGAATGACTCTGTTAAGTGTCGAAAGATAGAAAAGGAGAATGCCCGATTCTCATCGTTCCAGGTTACCGCTTTATGCAATGAAGTCAATGAGTTGTATGCACCTGATATCTGGCCAGATGGTATTTTCGTTAGGAGGTTCTATGAGCCTCGGAAGCAGGGGTCTGTGACACTTTTAGAGTCTTCTGGACCTGTGAGCAGGCGTCATTCAATACTCGAAGAGAAGAGCCAGAGAGAGCCCTAGTTTGGATTATGCTACCCTTTTTAAATTAAGTTCAATTGTGTTAGTTATAATTGTCGTGGGCTGCGTCTTGGGCAGAGCAGTGCAGAGAAATCTCGTCGTCTTGTCATTGAAAAACTATTTCAGGATGAGGTAGACATCATCTGTCTTCAAGAAACTTGGTTAGCTAAGCAAGATTTAAATGGAATTAACTCTTTACATTCGTTATATCATGGTATTGGTGAATCTACTACAGATCTCAGAAATGGTCTGGTTCGGGGTCGTATACCTGGTGGGGTGGCTATACTCTGGCACACTAGATATGAACACTTAATTAGTGAAGTTAGATTAAATGTTGATTGGGCTGTAGGGATTGAATTTAAAATTGATGATAATAAATTTGTCATCATTAATATATACACTCCTTATGAGTTTCCTGAAAATGAAAGTGATTATCTTGAGAAAATAGCATTTATTGCGGCGGTTATTTCTGAGTTAGACACTACCAGTGTTTATGTGGTAGGTGATTGGAACGCAGACATATCTGACAATAGTTCCTTATTTGGAAATCATTTGAGACAATATTGTTGTGATAATAATTTTGTGTTATCAAGTCTGCATTATTTACCTGCAGATAGTTACACTTATGTTAGTGAAGCATGGCATACCACGTCATGGTTGGATCATTGTATATGTACAGCAGATGCTAATGCTTCTATAGAGAAGATGGAAATTATGTATAGATTTGCTACAACTGATCATATTCCTATTAATTTATCAATTGATGTTGACAATTTGCCTGGGCAACGTGATTCAGGCATGGCTAACACTGTACATAAAGGCAGGCTAGATTGGACTAAGATTGATATAAATCGTAGGAATAATTATTGCCGTGATACTGATTTATTGCTTGAGGGAATTAATGTACATGCACACGATGCTTTTTTATGTCGAGATTCCAATTGTGTGAACAATGACCATGTTAATTATGTATGTAATACATATGATGATATTGTGAAATGCTTATGTGATGCTAGTGAATCTCTATATCACTGTAAAAACAAGGTTCATAATACTAGGCCTGGCTGGAATGAGCATGTGTCAGAGCTCCACTCTGCTGCTCGTGAGGCTCACCTACTCTGGGTTGAAGCTGGCAAAAACAGACAGGGACGGTTATTTGAGCTAAAAAGAGAGGGCCAATGCACGATTCAAGTATGCTCTCCGTTTTATTAAGAATAATGAGAAAGTCATGCGGGCGGACTCTGTTGCTCGTAAATTGCAGGGTAAAAGTTATTATGAATTTTGGAAAGAAATTAAATGTGTTAATAATAGTAAAGCGCCTCTTCTAACTAATATTGAAGGTATCTCTGGTGATGAAAAAATAAGTGAATTGTGGTGTAGCCATTATAAGGATTTGTTTAATTGTGTACAGAGTACGGTGCAGGATGTTACTAATGTTGACTTTGATGTAAATATGGTTATCTCTCCTGAGGAGGTTAAAGAAGCTATTAGAAAATTAGATGACAATAAAGTCATGTGGTCTTGATACTATAACAGCTGAACATTTAAAGTTTGCAAGTCCGAAACTCATGCCCTTGCTTGCAATGTGCATTTCCGGATTTTTGATTCATGGTATCTTACCAGATAGTATGATTTCCGTTGTTTTGGTGCCGGTCATTGAAAATAAAGCTGGTCGCATTACTAGTAAGGACAACTATAGACCTAAAGCATTGGCTAGTGTCCTGTCCAAAGTGCTGGAAAAGATATTGCTTGGTAGGTTAGAGATGTATATTCTTACTAAAGATAACCAGTTCGGTTTTAAAGCCAAACATATGGCACTGACATGTGTATATTTGCTCTGAAGGAAATTATTGCAAGTTATCGTAACAGAAATTCTTCCTTGTTTCTTTGTTTTCTTGATGCTTCCAAAGCTTTTGATCGGGTAAATCATGAAAAGCTGTTTACGAAAATGGCTGATAGAGGTATTCCTAAGTACCTGATTAGGATACTTGTGTTTTGGTATGCCCATCAAACAATGATGGCTAGATGGGGAAGTAGTGTGTCTGAACCATTCCATGTCAGTAATGGAGTTAGACAGGGAGGTATTCTTTCTCCCTTTCTCTTTAACCTGTACATGGATGGTCTATCCGACAATTTGAATGCTTGTAAAAAAGGCTGTGTAGTTGGCAGTATAGTAGTCAATCATTTAATGTATGCAGATGACCTCGTTATTATTAGCCCTTCAACTGCTGGGTTGCAGAGTTTGCTCAAGATTTGTTCTGATTATGGATATGATAATGATGTCAAATATAATGCAAAAAAGAGTCATGTTATGATAATTAGATGTAAGGAACACCGTAGATTGGTATTCCCGGATTTTTATTTATGTGGAGCTAAACTCAATGTATGTACAGAGGTCATGTATCTTGGTCATTTTTTTACTGAGGACCTTTGTGATGATAAAGATATTAGCCGACAGTGTCGTAAATTATATGCTCAAGGTAATATGCTCGTTAGGAAATTTCATATGTGTTCTCCGGACGTGAAGGTGGCATTATTTAGGGCATACTGTACACCTTTGTACACTGAGCATCTGTGGAGTAATTTTAAGAAGAGCAGTTTGCACAGGCTTACTGTGGCCTATAATGATGCCATGAGAATGCTTCTTAGGGTACCTAGATACTTTAGTGCTAGTCAAATGTTTGCTGAGTTGAATGTTCCAGCCTGTTTGGCTGTATTACGAAATCTTATGTATAAGTTCATCCAGAGAGTGGATGTCTCTGAGAATAGTATTTTAAAGATGTTAGTGAACCCCTCGTATAGTAGTCTTAGGTACACATCGGGCCTCTGGAAATTTTGGCTTAAAAGCCTGCTTACACCTCATCATATTTTGCATGATGTTACCAAGGATTATCCAGCCTCTTATGGTTGCAGTATAGTCCATAGTCCTTGTTGCTTGTTATAATATCTAGTTATCTATTATTAGTATATTAATTGTTCTAGTTAGTGAGCAGAGATTGTTAAAATTAAGTTACAACTTCACTTTGTTATACATATATTTATTTTAATATTGCAGTTACAGGTACAGCTTAGACTAGAGTTAGATTGCTATAGGCCTTCTGTTATTAATTTTTACAGATACAGGTTACATGTTACAGTTACATTGTATATACGTAGTATAGTTTTAGTTTGTTATATTCTTTAGTATTTGTACGATTTGTTGTTATTATACTCATCATGTTCATACTCCGCTATTATCCCTATCTATATGTAACATTATGTTTTATGGACCACTGCCTTGTGCAGCTGAGTCTGAAATAAAGTTCTGAATTGAATTGAATTTTGCAGCCATCCTCAAATGCTGTAGAACTTTGCAGGAATTATGAATATGTCATGTATGTCCTATCTGTGAAATTTAAACGTTAGCAGTGTCCTCATATTCAAATTATGCAAGGAAACCCGTTTACTTGCTAGACTTCACTGTCGGACACTATTGAGTGACTGGCTGGCTTTTTTTCTTCTTTGGTAATAACATACATGAAAAGAGTTGTAAATGGTACATGAGCATTTGTCTACATCAATAACCACTTCTTGTGATGGCCAAGATTAAACTGATTGAATCTTTGCGCAGCATACAACGTATGACTATTCGGTACAATTGTCTGAAAATCAAGACTATTACTTTTGGGCTCTATAGCCCTAAAGTCGATTTGACAACTAATAGTCGTTAGTTTCCCACTTGAAGACATTTTCGAGCCCTACTTTTTTAGGGAAGTTCTAAATTAGTATTATCTTTCAAATGCAGTTGGAATTTAACTTTTTCATTTTTTTGGCCTGCAAATGGGACATAGTACCTTTAACAGGTTCTCAGAATATCGTGATTACAAGCAATTTTTCATATACATATATGACCCTTTGATCTTTGACCTCATGACCCTAAAATCTACTCAGTTAAATAGTAATCCATCTGTCAGTTCTAATGAGAATGCATTCAGAAGCTATTTTTGCATACATAGTGAGCCCATGACCTTTGACCTTATGACCCAAGAATCTACTCAGTTCATTGGCTCTGCAAGATGTCCCGAGTTAAAAAGTAATTTAGTAAGCTATTTTTGCATACATGATGAGCCGCATGACCTTTGACCTTGACCTCATGACCCCAAAATCTTATCAGTGCATTTGCTCTGCAAGTAACATACATGACCTAAGTTTGGCAGGAATCCATCAATCAGTTCTTGAGATAACGAGATCAAGAGCTGTTTTTGCATACATAATGAGCCCTGTGACCTTTGACCTCGTGACCCCAAAATCTAATCAGTTCATCGGCTTTGCAAGATACATACATGACCAAAGTATGGCAGGAATCCATTAATCTGTTCTTCAGATAACGCGATCACGAGAACAGGACGTACGTACATGTACGTACAGACGTACGTACGTATGGATGGACGGACAACCCAAAAACATAATGCCTCCGGCTACTTCCTAACGGAGGCAAAAACAATGAGTTTACCGTCTTATACCTTGGGTTCTTAATTTTAACCTGTGTTCAATTTAATCTCTATTGTTCCAATACATGAAGGTTTAAACTACCCATGCACATTTTTGTGACATTGGAACACTTGATTTACGCATGAGATATTGATGATCGATTGATAATTCTCAAGGGATTTTAGTACCACATCAGGATATACATGTATCATTAATTGATACATGCATGTGCTATACAAAAATGATATATCATCTTTCATTCTACATTACTTTAAACAAATTATAGATCGTTTAGTGAATCAAAGTGTAATTATACTCAACCTAGTCCTAACACATACATATCACATTGGAAACAACTGGTTTTTTGCACGTACATGTATGACATTGACACAGCAAGATTGGACTTAACTGGTTTTCACAAGTATCAGAGTGGTCAGGCAAGATTGGACATAACTGGTTTTCCACAAGTACAACATTGACACAGCAAGATTGTAGATAACTGGTTTTTCACACGTTTTATCCGCCGAAAAAAAAAAATTGAAAGTCGGGGGTGCGTCTTATACACAGAGATTTACAGTAACTGGTTTTTCACAAGTACGATATTGATAAAACAAGATGACTTACCTTTACTACATCTTCTGGTGCTCCATTCACCTCCCAGTATTTGGTGTACATACTGGGCTTCATGGCAAACAGACTCTCAATAATAATTGAAAGTCGGGGGTGCGTCTTATACACAGAGATTTACGGTAACTGGTTTTTCACAAGTACGATATTGATAAAACAAGATGACTTACCTTTACTACATCTTCTGGTGCTCCATTCACCTCCCAGTATTTGGTGTACATACTGGGCTTCATGGCAAACAGACTCTCAAACTAAACAAAGAAACAACATGTATGCAAGAGATTGAGGAATGTTGTTTCTGATTTACATTTGTGTCATTTTATTATTTGTTTATTTATAGGGGTTACCCAACATGAAATGGTTTTATCTCTCATTTTGAAATGTGTTCCAATTTCCAGGAGGTCTTAATGGCCCAATCCCACCTGTCCCACAATGACGAATGTAAAGTATGCCTCTGCAATGGGGGAAGGCTCATAAGCATCATCATAGAAGTGAAACCTACATCATAAACAACCTACATGTATGCCTCTACCAAAAGAAATGCAAAGGACAAATATGTTAATGAGTTTAAGAAACCGGTATGTCCTTTGGCAAGGCATTAAAGGGATCGTTTAACAATGTTAAATCTGAGATACACGGCCCTACGCGTTATCAGTGTCTGTGATATGGTATAATATTGAAGCCCTAAAAAAATTGCGCTTCAAAATGATCAAAAAGTGCCTCAAAAAAGTAAAAATCTTTGAGTGACCGGTTTTACCATACTCTTTTCCCCCAATAGACTGTAGTGTTATGAAAACCGTCAGGCGAACGGTTTTCAAAATTTGTAATTCCAATCATAAATATCTTGATAATCAGACAAGCGATCGGCTTGTAAAAGTCATGGGGTTCCTGACTGACCTAAAGGTTTTAAATTATCATTGCATCATGAGCTAAATCCAGAATTTTGTTTCAGAATCTGAGACAAAGTTACCGGATCCCTTTAATCTACATTTGCCACTCACATACCCAAAACAGAAATTAGGACTTGGTAGGATGACAAAAGCATTTTGTGAATAGTAATTGCCATATTCCCTCACAGTGATCATATGGCACAAATAATCCCCAATGAGTGGAGATGGTGCACGATATGCATGAATGAATCCGATGACCAGGGTAATAATATCTGTAAAGTGCTTAGAGACGGTATTTCGTATCAAGCGCTGTATAAATCCAGATTATTTTTATTCATGAACTTTATTATTGTTATTCATGTAGTATTCATGAAAAAGTGGACAACTTTTTTGCCAGTTCACTGGGCCTTTTAATAATCGTCCTTATCAAAACTTTTCAAAGAGCCATGCTTGTAAAACAGTTTCTTTTAACAATTCTGGTAATGTATGTCCTTTTTTAAATCTTGCAACTGACCTTGTCTCTAGCCCACTGTATGGTATGTTCGATCTGAGCAGGGAAAGACTTGAGAGTACAGTAAGGTATAGACTGCTCTGGAGGATCCTGTTTGCTTCCATACGACTCGGTCAAATGTGGAACGATGACCTGGACGTGACCTTTAGCCCCTAGCGTTCCTGACTCCATTAGAGGCTTCTGGTTGGTCACACAGCGACTGTGAGAGGAGGATAAAACAAGGTACAGTATCAAATAAACTGTTTCACACAATCTATTTGCTATCCTCTATGAACTTATAAACAACTATTATCGAGGAATGATGACCTGGACGTGACCTTTAGCTCCTAGCATTCCTGACTCCATCAGAGGCTTCTGGTTGGTCACACAGTGACTATGAGAAGAGGATGAGACAAGGTGCAGCATCAAAAAGAGATGCAATGGTGCAGTGGTCTCACAACCAAGAGGTTCCGGGTTTGAAATGCATTAATCCTCATTACCAAGCCCCTTGGTAAGTTGCTTACTAACAAGCTATACATGATTTCCTAGCAATCGGGTAAAACAATAATAAACCATAAAAAGAAACGGTTTCACATGATCAATTTGCCATCCTCTATGAACATATAAACGATACCTTTTGGCTATCTAAAGTAAATCGTAAATCTACTTCCGTTAAAATAATCTCCATTCAATGTTTTCACTCACCTATCAACATATCTCCTTGCCTCCACATTGTCCAGAGCATTGACAACTACATCCAGTCCTTCAAAGAAGGCATCGGTGTAGATGGTCGTCTCCGTCTGTGGACAGACTGGGCAGAAAAATGAAAGTATCCAAAGAGTACCGGTAAATCAAAAGTGTCCAGAACTTCAGTTAGTATAATTTTATATTTTCTAATAAAATATGGAAGACTCGCACAATGTGTAATGACAGAATTGATTATTTTTTGGCCTTAGTGGTTTTTAGAAATCAGTCAGATAATTTATTTTTCATAATGATTTGCACTTCCCTTGAGAGACCAATGCCAGTAAACGGTGAGAGCAAACAGTGGCAAGAATGGCCTGCCATAGTTAACCTCAAGCGCAAAATGGCTTTAACCTTATCTGACTTGGTCTCCAAACCTTGGTTCTACTACTTCATAGGCCTTTGCCTTTCAGCCCCACCTCCTACATTGAGGGGAAAATATCTTACAAAGAAAGGGAAATAGTACATAATGTTGTTTCTCTAGAAGACTTTAGAAGACAACTGTCTTCTCCACATCCCCAAAACATCCACAGTAACAGATGACAATGCTTTTCAATTATATGCACCCTGCCTCTGAAATCAACTGCCCCGGAACATCTGAACAGCACCTACACTAGACACCTTTAAGAAGCACTTGAAGACATTTTTATAACTGATTTTTCAACTTGATACCATGTAAAGCGCTGTGAAACCAATTGTGTTAGAGTGCTATATAGATAAACATATTATTATTATTATTATAATTATCATTGAGACTTACTCTTATTCTGATGTGCTTCTATCTTCATATCTGGGTTGATATCTCGAGTGCTCTGTGCTGCAGTCTCTGATTTGGGCTTCTGTAGTTGCAATAATGATATGAGATATCACCAAAACATGTAGTGAATACTACAATGGCACAAATGATGAGGGAAATAACGATATTGTGGCCTAGTGGATAAGTCACCCGACTCTAGATCACAAGGTACAGATTTCAAATCCCAGCCCGACATTAATGTCCTTCGGCAAGACGTTAATCTACATATTCCACTCTCCACCGAGGTGTTAAATCGGAACCTGGTAGGACGCAAACGTTAATGTAGTTTGCTCAGCATTGTGAGCATCTGTAAAATGGTTCCTCGCTGGAATGCTCCCCAGGGAGTGGAGAGTGTGCATACATTTTGTGCGGGCAAGCCTGAATCTGACAACAGGAGAAATAATATATCTGTAAAGCACTTTAATAGAGACATTGTTGATATATTAAGTGCTATATATCAACGCAAAATATTAAAATACATTTCTGCACCTCAAAATGTAAAAAATACAGGTGTTTACAATAATATTGAGGTCTGTGACACATTACATACAACACATTGTGACAAGGTAAGTTAGAGCGTCTGAATCTTAACAACAATCCTAGTGAAGTCAAATAAGTTGGACTGGGTGTGCGCCTGAAATAACAAAAAATACCATTGAGAATGGTGTTGCGCATGAGCCTTGAATATTTCAGAATCTTGAATGTTAACTATGGATGGTGGTAAAGTGTTATATCACTTCAGGCTTACACTTGAAAGGATAAAAGTTGATAAACAGATGCATGCTTTGTGTGCTACTAGATTCTACTAAGGCGCCACGGATTTATTCAACTGGCATTCGGAATGCATGTAGAATGCATGTAGAATGTCCTATTCAGAATCTATTGTTCGTTAATCCACATTCCAGAATGTACCTAGAATGTAGCTAGAATGCGGTAATTAACGTCTTAATTGGCGCATTCTGGGTACATTCTGGAATGTCCCATGAATAGGCCATCCGAACAAAGGCGATGCTCCATGAATAGGCCATCCGAACAAAGGCGATATCGATCGGCAGCGACTACCTTCTTGATATTGCGTGCCGGAATAGTTTCGATATAGAATGAACCATAAGAATTGTTTGAAATCAACAGATATTTAATTGGTTTCGCTTCTGTCTCTCCCGCGATCGGTTGCATTTATGGACTTACTTTTATTTCTTTCCGACGGCTAACCGGTAACATCAGTGATATTTAATTGTTTTCGCTTGTAGCTCTCTCTCTCTCTCACCATTTATTTCTCAAGCGTCGGTGATATTGTATTTGATTTTCTTTCTTTTCTTCAGCTTATTAAAGATGGTGAAAAGAGTAGAAAAAGATTGAGAAAGAATGAAGACAGATTTATTATGACATTCCCGCCAGACCGCCACAAATATGTTCTGAGTCGGCGCTCTCAGAACAAAGGCGCGTTACAGTGTCAAATATACACGGTGTTTTGAAACGTTGGTGTTGATTGAGATGATGCCTCATTAAAGATGGTAAAAAGAGTAGAAGAAAGATTGAGAAAGAATGAAGAAAATATTTTGCATGAAAATGCGGATGAATCTGAATGATCAAAATGAGAGGAAAAAAGAGGATGCAAGAGATGGTGGGTGTTGAAAGATCTGAGGACTAATGAAATGATACATTTAGATAAAAAGCGAGAGTGGATATTTATGGTTACCATCTTATTTTTAAACTTTTTTTATTGGCAGGGATGGGGGTCCGTTTTTGTTTTGTTTTTTTGGCCAGGGAGGAAGCAGCCTTGCCCCCGCCCCCCCCCCCCCTCCATGCGTCTGCGCCTGAAGAAAAGCACATGCGAATAATCTTATTTCCAAACCGAGACGCACATTATTTTGTTTGTGGTCTGTGCTTTTATGTTGCGTATAATTTGTTTGTTTAGCGCACATTATCCTACTTTACCCCCCACCCCCCTTTTTTTTTTTACATCACCTACTTTATCAAACCACTCTAATTTTTTAATTCCATCTCTTAGAAATAATGTTTTTTTTTTTTTTTTTTTTTATCTTTAATTATAAATAAAACTTACTTCATATTTCTTTACGAAATTTCATAAAAATTGTAGAGGGTGTGATTATTTATTCCAAAACAAATAAAGAGAAGGTCATATATAGATCAGTAGAGAGTGGCGGGGGGGGAGAGATGAAAATTAAGTGAGAGGGGAATTGCAGAGAACGAGGGAAAGAAAGAGAATGCAAGAGATGGTGAAATCTAATTGTAGTCTTTATTATATATATTAGAAGTAAAAAGATTTCTTATTTCTTATTTCCAATCTAACTGTATTCTCTAAAAATTGAACGATGTTATCTCACGCCACATGGCATGTGGACAACAACATGACATGTGCGCAACAACGACATACATATAATGACATATTTATTATGGCATTCCCGCCACAAATATGTCGGCGCTCTCAAAACAAAGGCGCGTAACAATGTCAAATATACGCGTGTTTTAAAGTTTGGTGTTGATTGACATGACGCCTCATTTTAGATAACAAGGAGACAGTGTTGATTCGAGATAGAGATGGATTTATTATTATCGAGAGAGAGAGAGAGATTACAGGTGTAAATTGGCCGTATGCCTATCACAATCCTAAAATGTTGGATTATTTTGTAATACACAAATGTTTTTGTCATCGGAAATAATTGCTCCTCACCATGGTATTTTACCAGTCGCAACAAGGACATTCAAATAATGACAGATTTATTATGACATTCCCGCCACATGTCGGCGACCTCAGAACGGAGGCGACGTAACAATCATAAATATCGCGGTCTGTTGGAACTTGGGTGTTGATTACAACATTTCCAAGATACAGTCATCAATCCAACTTTCTACTTCATTTGTGCCTTTTCATCGTATCCACCAAAAGATCAATAGACATATCAGAATCTCGATATTTAATTGCTTTCGCTTCTCTCTCTCTCTCTCATCACTGCCCCTATATCGTTATCCTTGTTATAACTCTCGGTCTCATTGATTGTGACATTACTAAAACAAAAAAGATTGAAACGCCAATGACAATATTTTTTAATGGCATGCAAATATACACAAATAGGATACATAGAGCATTTAAAAAATGAATTTCTTGAATTGTCATATTGTTCCTCCAAAATTTATTTTATATAAATGTAATCTTTTTCGAGCAGGAAAATACTTGTATTAGAACTCGTTCGTAGCGTCAAAATTCATTTTACCGGTTAAGAAATAAAGCGGCCGCAACTTTTTTGGGAGAACGAATGTTATACCTTGTTTAAAAGATGAATACAAATAGCTCTTACTCCTTCTAAAAGTGGCTCCGCGCTGTTTATAGAAAATTATACTTATTCATATTCCAACACTATGTCGGCAGAAAATTGGAAAGACAAACAATTTATTTTATATAAATGTAATTTTTTTCGAGCAGGAAAATACTTGTATTAGAACTCTTTCGTAGCGTCAAAATTCATTTTACCGGTTAAGAAATAAAGCGGCCGCAACTTTTTTATGGGAAAATAGAAACGTAATACCAAGATATTTTGTTTCTTCAATTAGGAGACAACGTGTTTACGCTGTTATCAACTTCAGAATATCAGAAGTTGGTAGAACGAAAGTTATACCTTGTTTAAAAGATGAATACAAATAGCTCTTACTCCTTCTAAAAGTGGCTCCGCGCTGTTTATATAAAATTATACTTATTCATATTACAACACTATGTCGGCAGAAATTTGACAAGGAAAACAATTTATTTTATATAAATGCCATCTTTTTCGAGCAGGAAAATACTTGTATTAGAACTCGTTCGTAGCGTCAAAATTCATTTTACCGGTTAAGAAATAAAGCGGCCGCAACTTTTTTATGGGAAAATAGAAACGTAATACCAAGATATTTTGTTTCTTCAATTAGGAGACAACGTGTTTACGCTGTTATCAACTTCAGAATATCAGAAGTTGGTAGAACGAAAGTTATACCTTGTTTAAAAGATGAATACAAATAGCTCTTACTCCTTCTAAAAGTGGCTCCGCGCTGTTTATATAAAATTATACTTATTCATATTACAACACTATGTCGGCAGAAATTTGACAAGGAAAACAATTTATTTTATATAAATGCCATCTTTTTCGAGCAGGAAAATACTTGTATTAGAACTCGTTCGTAGCGTCAAAATTCATTTTACCGGTTAAGAAATAAAGCGGCCGCAACTTTTTTATGGGAAAATAGAAACGTAATACCAAGATATTTTGTTTCAGAAGTTGGGAGAACGAATGTTATACCTTGTTTAAAAGATGAATAAAAATAGCTCTTACTCCTTCTAAAAGTGGCTCCGCGCTGTTTATATAAAATTATACTTATTCATATTACAACACTGTCGGCAGAAATTTGACAAGGCAAACAATTTATTTTATATAAATGCAATCTTTTTTCGAGCAGGAAAATACTTGTATTAAAACCAGCTCGTAGCGTCAAAATTCATTTTAACGGTTAAGAAATAAAGCGATCGTAACTTTTTTTTTATTGGGAAATGGAAACGTAATTCCAAGATATTTTTCCCTTCAATTAGGAGACAACGTGTTTTCGCTGTTATCAACTTCAGAAAATCAGAAGATGAGAGAACGAATGTTATACCCTGTTTAAAAAGATAATTAGAAATAGTTCTTACTCCTTCTAAAAGTGAGCCGCGCTGTCGAACCTTATGAGGTATAGTCGCATTTGAAATCACGCATCTCTGATTAATCGCCAGCGTCTCGGGCATGCTTTTTCATCGCCCAATTCTCAAAAGTAGATCGATTTGCGCCTTTGTCTAGAGAACAAAGGGGCATTCCAGAATGCATTCCAGAATTCGTACAGAATGTGCGCATTCTGGAATGCCCCTTTGTTCTCTAGACAATAGGCACAGGTCGCATCGATTTTTTGGGAATGTGGCTAGAATGTGCGCATTCTGGATACATTCCAGAAAGATTACAAGGGCATTCTGAATGCATTCCGAATGCAAGTTGAATAAATCCGTGGCGCCTAAGTGGGTAGGGGGTTCTCAATCCAATAGTATCACAGTTAAAATGGACAATTTCTATTTCCCCACATTTTTTTTTCTCAACACATGGATGTGGTTCATAGAAAAATGTTTACCTGTATGTGATGAGGTCTGAAAAGGAACTGTCGATTCAGGTTGGACTTCTCAATGATGTCATTGTCAGTAACCGTTATCTGAAAAATAATTGCACAACATGAAAGAACTGCACACATAGCAATGCTGCAAATAAAACTACACATGTCCCTGTAAAAATTGCACAAGCAAACTCTGAATAATTTATTTTAACAGGAATCCAATGAAAGGGTACACTCGAATTTGCAACCATGAATTATCATGAAAATTTCCATGATAATTCATATTTGGTGATTACAGATTTTGTGTTTCAATTTCAGTAGAATACCACAACAATTTACATTACAGAAAGTGATACCATTAATTATATGTGTCCCGTAATAGTAATAAAAAAATAATAAATGCAAATTTTACTGGTGAAGTACAAGCAAGAAGCACTAGACTTGCAGAGACAGTTGGTTTGTAGCTAGATAAATGTTACCTGAAGTCTGTCACAAAATCATAAGAATTGCCATAATAATTTTATATTGATATTTTCAATTAACTTGTTCCATTCAACAACAAAAGAAGTTACCAACCTTCAAAGCTGTTATGATAATAATCTCCCCCCCCCCCCGTTCTAAAAAAAAAAAGAGAAGAAAATAAAAACGTTTGATTTGTGCACCTTTCCTCCTTGAACCCCCACACCTAGCATTGCAAAGTTTTTCATCATCTCACACCCGATAGCACCGCATCCAACCATGAAGAGCTTCTGAGAGGCGATCTTCTGCACCAGGTTATCACCTATACATATCCTCAGAGCATCATATCGGTCTCCCCTATAAAGCAAAGACAGACAAGCATCAAGCATCAAAATGCTGTATACAGATTTCAATTACCTTACACATTCCCTTATCTCGTCTACAAGTTTACTCATGGCATTATAACAGGGAATGTGCTAATAAACATCTGTACTTGCTCTCGAAGTAATCTTACAAATTATATTTTTGCAAGATGATTGGAACAGATTTCAGACATGGAAGAAGGGCAACAGAAAGGGTGGTAGAGAAGAACATTTTTGCTAGAGAGTAACAGAGGAAGCACAAATGTACCTTCAATCCTTAAATCGTATATCTCAAAGCCGATAGGGCTAAATGAGAACATATTTCACCATAAAATCAACTTTTCATGTCACCGCTATGATGCTAAATGGTCATTATATATTCAGTATATGCATTCTTCCGAACAAATTTGTGTCGCTGAAGAACTGTGTTGCAAATGCAAATGTTTGTACAGTATTAAACAGATCAAAACAAGATTGATACTTTGAAACTCACTTTGGCATGAAATTATCTGCACTTTCATTTTCCAGTCCCTTCAGTACTTCTGATGAATCAAGATGGACCTGAAATGAGATATACAGACATGCAGGGAGGGATTGAAACAATACTACCACAGATGTTTGATATAAGTAATAAAGTCAACCTGCTTTAGTCTACAAAGACCACATTTTTTGTTTCCCTTGAAAATGGTTTTTCATTCAAACATGTACTAAAGCAACCTGTCTACAAAGACCACTTTTTGTGTTTCCCTTGGGCGATTGCTATAGACAGGTTTGACTGTAATACGTGGTGCCTAATGCTTTCTCCCTTATGCACCGTCCAGCTCTTATGCAATTACTCCATTGTGATTTTTTTTCTATTCGTAATCTGTTACTGAAAATTTTGGAAAGACAAATTAAACAGACAAGGGAACTGTACTCGGGATTTTGAAAGACAAGTTACTTTTGCATATAAGCCTTTCATTTTCATGCATCGTTTTGGGGTATTGAACATCCCACTGACTACCGGTATATGTTTTCTTGGTCTCTATATCCATAGGAAGGTATGGAGTGGAAAAAATTAAGATCAAGAATGATTCATCTATTGTTTAACTCAGTGAAGTCCACTCTGGATACACATTTTTTACAGAGGCATTGAGAGGAAACAGACAGAGACAAAGAAGCCTATACTACTGTGGGGTTTCCTATCAATATCAAGGTACTCTTAAACCATCGCAAGAAAGCTTAGAAGGGAAACCAATGATTGGGGAGGTCGGGGAAGAAGTTTCTACAGAGGAGACCTACTGCAAGCCTATAGGATAATGACACAAATCAACAAATCCAAACCCGAGAATTATTTCCAGTTTGCTAACTGTGATAGAACGAGAAGCCATTCCATGAAGCTAGCCAAAACAAAAAGCCGCCTTGACATCAGGAAAAATTTCTATAGCCAGATAGTTGTAATGATTGGAACAAGCTGCCACAAACTGCAATTGATGCTCCCACACTCCTCAGCATCAAAAGACAATTATCCAACCTTGGTTTTTAAATGGGTCCTATGGGACTGCCTTAACCCTGCCACACCACACTATCTACTGTTCCTTCATCCCCACGATGGCGAGGTGTGGCCTTCAAGGTATATTCAAGGTATACTCACCCATTGTCTAAGAGGAGTGAACTTGCCGGTGAGTGCCTTGAGGACCTCTTGAGCTACGAACCCTCCCAAGGCAGCACAGAGTGGAGCAAAGCATCCTTCAGCGCAGTAGGCCAGGGATGCAAGCTGCTTGGTAGATGGGGAAGGGATGGGGTCAGCAAGGGTGTCGTTCAGACGCATCGCAATCTTCACAAAGGCATCTTTATCATCATCATTCCTGTAATCAAATATGATTGAGAAGCGTTTGGTTGATTAGGTGGCATACAATACTCCTTCTAATCATGCACTAAAGTGTTAAGAATACACATTGATGCAGCTCATTTACATAGAGGTTGGCTGCACTTACATGGTGGCTGCACTTACAGGGCATTGTTTCAACACCATCAGCCCTGGGAGGTGTTTCATAATGTTGTGCGTAAAGTTACGCATGACTTTACAAATGACTTGAATAAGAAGAGCTAAATGGGATTCTCAAATCCTTTTAATAGCATAAGCTAAAGTTGAAATATGCAGATGAAGATTAACCTTAATCTTATCAACAATTTGTTTTAATGCAAAGTGTATTTTTGGTCACAATTTAATTGAGATAATGGAAAATACAGTCACACTTTGTTAAAATGTCAGGAAAAACTTTGGGCATCCCATTAGGCTCTTCATAATCAAATCATTTGTAAAGTCATTTGTAACTTTATGCACAGCTTGATGTAAGAACTTCTATTACTCCACAATTATTCACAACTGAATTATTATACTAAAAAGCTATCACATATGCACAGCATGCTTGAGATTTACTAACTAATCTCCTTGAAAAATTCCAGGAAGTACATGTATATATGGCAAGATATCCTACAAACCTGACTCTTGGTAGTCTCCCATTCTCCTCTCTGAACTGCTGCAGAGCATACATGGCCAGATGGGACACCATGAGGTCTTTAGTGAAGTCTACCAGGATAGCAGACGGGTTGGTCAGTTGGTCTCGGAGAGGTAGCTACAGACAGCAAAGAAGGAGTGTGACTTAATATCGCACATGTACCACTTTACATGATAATGGCTGCTAGGGTTACACTGGATGTTGCCCCATGAAAGTAACTTATATTTATATTTCATAAGTGGTCTGGATTCAAGTTTCATCACAACATTTCATTTTACAAATTGTGAAAATCTCCGGCTTGGAGAACAGCTAATGTAAACAATGTGTTTTCAAAGTGAGGTATTTCTCTCCAACTCAACAAACTTAATGAAGCACTTGTGCTTTTCTTCTGCATGATTCTAGAAATAATGCTGGTTACTTTATTATCTACACTATACTATATCAATAATAATAATAATAATAATTAAGTCATTTTTATATAGCGCATAATAATAAATGTCTATATGTGCTTAATAACAATCAATTATACAATATATTACATGATTAATCTAAAGATTTAAATATGCATGAATTAACAGAAATACATATCGTATACAATGGTGAAAAAATCAGATATGATATAAATGGTATAAACTTATGAACACATACAAACCATTTAAAATACATCTGTATCAAATTTTATAACAACATAATATATATACCACAGAGTATACATGCCATCCCAGTGACAAGCCTGAAAGCTTAGTAGATACTCACAAACTTGACAATTGAAGGGACCTTGACCTCTATAGCTATACCACCGGTCTCGTACGACTGAAACTCATCACCTGATGTATCCTCTATACTGAACTTGTATGGTGAGATCCCTGCACAAATCAACAAGGAAAAATAAGTGGATAATGGCCCATTAACATATGATGGCCTTTTGACAAATGATGCAGAAAACTGCATCACTTATTTTTTTAATTTTTTTTTGGGGGGGGGAGTTGATTTTGATTTGTTATATATATTTTTTAAAACATGGACATGAATTGCAAGTGGGGATGAATAAAAAGCATAACTGCGCAACAAGATCTAATACAAGTACCTGTTCTCACTATCTGTATGTTTGGCAAGACATTAATCTAAAATTGCCACACTCCACCCAGGTGAAGTAAATGGGTACCTGGCAGGAATTAGTTCTTTCAAACGCTGGAGCGCTGTAAAGGCAGCCGCACTGAAGCCGGGGTAATAATAGTTGAGTGCCAGGAGTGGCAATGTGCCAGACACAAGCATTATACAGTAGTTTACTGCATTTCATGAATGCGCCTTAATAGAACCCCTACACCACCATTAACACTACATACAGATACAACTAGATTTATGCTCGTTTATAAACATGAACATGTAGATAAATGTACATCATCTAATCCAAAGACCGCAAGTCCTCTTATCAATCGCAAGTTTGTAATCTCCTATCTCATCTGTACATAGTTGCGATTGGTATCAATTCTTTGTAAGACAGGGCCAAAATTTATCCAGTTATTATCCTTCACTGCCCTTAAGCATGAAACTCAAACAAAAGAAAGATATTGATTTGATATGTATAAACTATAATGTGACCATGTACAAAACATTTCAATGAAAGAATACCTACTTTTGACCTTGTGCCTTGCATTGTTGAGTGCAGTCATTCCCTTGACCTCTTTGAAGGTCACATAGTCTCCTGTCTCCAGACCATGATATTGCTGATCCAAACATGTCACCACGCCAGGATTGTCCTGTATATCATCAGCACAAAATGATAAGTGTTGATACTTGTATCTACCATCTATGGTAGGTAGTTGATGAGCTTCCAGGTTTGTATCAAGTTAAAGATAAACTTGAGTTCTGGTAAATATAGAATTTAAATTCTCACAGAATCCAACAATACTTACACTGAATGTTCAAGATTACAAATAGATGACATGTGTCGAACAATTTGGGTAGAAAATGTATAGTGGCTGAGTGTAATAAATTAACATAAAAAGATAAGGAAATCTGGATAAGTAGGCCCGGCGACACCATGTGCTTTAATACACAGGTCACAATGCGCAAATGAAAGTTGTGGTTTTTATCGAAGATGATGCCCAGTAAGTTTTTGTGCGTTTGTTTTTATTTCACTGGTTCAATCAATCAATCTACTGCAGGATTTACAATCCAGAATGAATCATAGCAATTTTCCTCAAAATACGGTTCCTATACCAGAGCTGAAGATTAGCTTTAAGTGTTACCAAAAGAATATATACAAATTTTAAAACTAAAGTTTCTCATAAAACAACAACATTGTGTTGAATAGATTATAAACACATCAATATGCTATGATGAATAATATCATATATTTATCAGATGAAATCAAATAAAATATTTAACAATTGCTGAAACTCTTTGAGCCTACTGTATGAAAGGTATGTTGACCAAGATGATCAATATGACATACATATTAGTGATGTGTTGTTAGCAAACTTGTTCAAACTTGTTCAAACTTGTTCAAACTTGTTTTCATTAATCGTTAATATTTTACAATGAACTATACATCTTAATTGTAAATGTTATGTACTACATATCTCAATGATATCCCAATGGGAAAACTTCCTGGTGTTGAATATAATAATTTGTTCATTTAAAATTTTCAATGGATTTTGAAATAAATGTTCTTAATTAATTGCCTTAAACATCCAGGTATCAGGTAAATTTCCCTCTATAACTTTAACAAAGTCTGTAAGTAGATTACTTCTTATAAAATACGCCTCTCCTTTAAGAGATGCTAAAGTAAGGTCCATATATATGAACTGACTATCGAATTTTCACGAGAGGGGTTAAACGCATATAAACAGACTATGGTTTTCTAGAAATGCCATATTGGTACACAATGTCCAAAGCCTCACCTTAGTGACATCCGCAATGAATACTTGCATTGGCTCTTCTCCATTGACATCCTGCACAGTGAACTCATCACCAAAGTCACAGAAACAGTAGCTGTACAGACCGTATACATCGGCTGCGATGAACTGAGAGAGAGAGAGACAGCCAAGGACAAGTTAAAGTCATTCCGCACAGTCATTCATCAATATTAAAGCCCCGCTGCACTACTTATAACTACTTGCACCCTCTATATAGCAAACAATGCCTAATCGGTGGCTGTTGTTCCCCAATGGTGCCCTTTTTCTTATGTTAATTTAGAGCCAATTCGATGAGGAAACACGATGTATTTATATGCATCAATACTTCGTTCTCAGAGTATCATCTCTTAATTATTTAATCAGTTTATTTTGTCATAATTTAAAAACAACTAGATGGAACTTCGACTGCGCGCAGTCGAAAATGATGCCTCCGTCATAGAGCAAGTTTACAAACCAAAACAGAAGAAATTTTTCAAATTCAAGTTCAAATGTAATCCATTAACAGGTTCTCAGAATATCGTGATTAAAAGCGATTTCTCATATACATATATGACCCTTTGACCTCATGACCCTAAAATCTACTCAGTTCATTGGCTCTGCAAGATGTCCTGAGTTAAATAGTAATCCATCTGTCAGTTCTATTTTTGCATACATAATGAGCCCATGACATTTGACCTTTGACCTCATGACCCACGAATCTACTCGGTTCATTGGCTCTGCAAGATACATACATGATCTAAGTTTGGCAGGAATCCATCAATCTGTTCTAATGATAATGCGATCACAAGCTATTTTTGCATACATTATGAGCTGCATGACCTTTGACCTTGACCCCATGACCCTCAAAATCTAATCAGTTCATCGGCTCTGCAAGTAAAATACATGACCTAAGTTTGGCAGGAATCCATCAATCGGTTCTTGAGATAACGTGATCACGAGCTGTTTTTGCATACATAATGAGCCCTGTGACCTTTGACCTCGTGTCCCCAAAATCTAATCAGTTCATCGGTTCTGCAAGATACATACATGACCAAAGTTTGGCCGGAATCCATCAATCGGTTCTTCAGATAACGCGATCACGAGCTGTTTTTGCATACATAATGAGCCCTGTGACCTTTGACCTTTGACCTCGTGACCCCAAAATCTAATCAGTTCATTGGCTCTGCAAGATACATACATGACCAAAGTTTGGCAGGAATCCATTAATCGGTTCTTCAGATAACGCGATCACGAGAACGGGACGTACGTACGGACGGACGGACAACCAGAAAACATAATGCCTCCGGCTACTTCGTAACGGAGGCATAAAAACGTTATTCTGGCTGAGCTATTTGATCAACCGCAAGTTAATAAGCATACAGAATCAGAGCATCGTGCTATCTAAACCACTTTTAGTCATAAGAAAGTAAGAGACTCTGTGTACAATATCATTATCAAATCTCTATCAAACACTGACAAATTCGCAAGGGAAATTGGTATATACAGTCAAACCTGTCTATAAAGGCCACCCAAGTGAAACAGAGAAAGTGGTCACTGTAGACAAATAGCCTTTCTAGACAGGTTCTACAAAACACAAATTTCTTTTTCAAGGAGAAAAATACATGGACACTAAGTTCTTTTCCCGGCATCCATGTGACTCTTCTCCTAATGTACTCTTGTTTTGTATTCAATGATTTTCTTTGCTTTTGCCAAATAAGTAATAATAATAATAATAATAATAATAACAACAACAAGTTTGACTGTACATACCTTGATTTGAGGAGTCTGAGCCCTACAGAACTGGTTGATCTTAAGCTGTAGACCGAGCGGTGTTTCTGTTAGGACGACACACTGGAACTGCTTGAGGAAGGTCAGGTCTGAGTTGTCAGCTAACGTCTGTTGACTCAGCTTGATGCTTACGTAGGGGTTCAACTCGGCAAGTCTGCTATAAGTTGCTTGAGCCCTTACAATAACAACAAAAATAGAACAAAACAATGAATGTTACATTTTTAATATAAATACCTTTTTTTTGTATACCGTATTTGTTTTTTCTTGCCAAATATCATAAAATATTTTAAGAGTGGGAGATTACTAGATCACATAAATTCTTAAAGTTAAGCAGTTTCATAACAAACTAAAATACAAAGAAAAAAATGAAAATATATATCTTTGCAAATGAAGCCAATGAAAAGGAAACATGGTTATTGAGGTTAACTTTAAAAAAAGTGATGTGTTACAGCAATTCATAATAATAATAATAATAATAATAGTAATTCATTCATTGGTCCTACCCGGTACCCATTTACTTCACCTGGGTGGAGAGAGGCAAAGGTATATCAATGTCTTGCCAAAGGACATTAGTGTCGCGGCAGGACTCGAACCGCGAACCTTGTGATCGACAGTCCGGTGACTTATCTACTAGACCACCACACCTCTATTGAAGATATATCTCTTCACCAATTCATTATAATCAGAATCATGAACCCAGTGCATCGTTTTTTTCTTTTTCTTAAAGCCCCACTGTCCTACTTATAGCTACTTGCTCCCTCTATATAGAAAACTTCCCCAATCAGTGCATGTTAGTCCCCCATGATCCTCTTTTTCTTATGTTAGTTGAGAGCTGAGTTAATGAGATAGCCACCTGTCAGTGACCTTGCTGTGTGGTCTAATCCCTTCTGGCCCAGTAGTATTGACGGTCTTTAAAGTGGATAGAGACATGTAATTTTGCCTTTGTGTTATCCACTACATTCAAATGTTTAATAATTATAGTTTTTATTACTGCATAAATAATTACATAAATAAATTGTTTACCTGGTCTTGTTGGCTTTAGCATCTTGTTCTCTGAGGAAGAACTGTGTCCCTAGGTCTTTCACACTGCAGGACTTGCCATCATTGATTGTCAAGGACTGCAACAGAAAACAGGAAAGGTGACCATTAGAGAAAAATGAAGATAGGAAAACAAAAGACACAGGACCAGAATCAGAGAATTCACTAGGATGGAGGAGATCCTTAACTTCTGAATACATCAAATATACGATATGCAATATAAAGTAAACAATATACAATATATAATATAAAAATATAAAATATACGATAAACAGTATACATGTATAATAAATACTATTGTGGCCATGTCCATACATATAGATAAATCTACCCATGATCCAGACCTGCCAACCTCTGGAGTTCAAAAACTGTATTCTTTAATCCCAAAAGTTGTATTTTTACTGAAAAAAGTTGTATTCTTAAAAATAAACACGGACTGTTACGCGGATCAATGCCTCTTACAGTTCCTACATACAGGAAGAATTTTTTGTATGGGTCATTGGTTGAATATGCATGATTTCGTCACGATTGGTGTGTTCGATGAGCCAATGAACATCCCCAAATTGCCGATGTGAGATGCTTTATAGGACAGAATGGGCATTTTGCCATTGAAAATGGCACACACACACACACACAAATAGCAAAAAAAAAAAAAAAAAAAAGTATTTTATTGAGGAAAATCGTACTGTCGTATTTACTTCTAAAAATCGTACTAAATACGACTAAATCGTACTGGTTGGCAGGTCTGATGATCTACCTGATCAAGCTAAAAACCAGGAAAATGTAAGTAAAACATTAGAGTAATTTGTTTGTTGGAGCCAGAAGGGTGTTACCTCTGCACTATACGAGTTAACACTCTTTTGGCTCCAAACAGACAAATTGATAAATATCTTCAGGCTTAGAGACTATGAGATGCTTATTTTTTATGTAAATATCACAGCAAGACATTAAGACATTAGCAGTCTATTAAACTGAAAATCTTTTTGGAAGTCAATTTCATTTTCAGAAATGCTAACTGCAAATCTATGTTTTACTTTCACCGTCCAAGACAGAGAAGGTAAAGGTACTGTTTTTAAAGAGCTTGAGTGTGAATAGGATCCCCCCACACACACACAAGAAGAAGTGTGGAAATCATACATGTTCTATTACTTTGAGATGCCTGGGTTAGGTTCAGTTTAAATACTTTTTTATTATCAGATAATCAACTGAACTGAATAAAGAGAGTTATTACATGTATCTTACCTTTATTCCAGCCAGTACAATATTCTTGGCTGCATGAGTAGATAATAAAAGAAAAAGAATGATAATGCAAAAATAATCTACAAATGTATATCAAATAAGGGTATAAAGCATTTATTCCATTTTATTCTATGAAGTACTATGTGCCGACCCATCTATCAAGATTCAGCCAAACTAAATTAACAAAATTTAGATGTAGACTTGATCGATGCAAAACATAATGGTATCATTTTCCCTGACGATTTCCTTTCTTACCAGGAAAGTATATCTTACAGAAACACTCTTTAATAGACTGACTAACTACTACATGCAAGTAAAATGGCAACAGAGCCTGAAAGTAACTTTAGACAACTAAAATAGGTTCACATGGAACCACTCTTGGCAATAGCCTTGAAGTACTAGTAATGTACTTCTGTAGCATACATTCTTGCACAATGTGAAACCAAATTGTTGATAACACCTTGATAGCACTGTGTGAAAGAAAAGAGTAATCAACCTGATTTGAATTAATAAACATATCTGTGATAAAAATGGATACCATACTTTACCTCATTGAATTCTTCTTTTTTAATGTCCAAAAAGGGGCTTTCAGTACAGATACATTTAATAATAAATTTTGCATGAAGTGCAGTGAGAATTTAAGGAGTTACCTATTTCTACACCTATTCCACCGAGTCCACTGAGAAAGACATTAGAGGTAGCCATCTGTTTCATAGCATGGTCTCCGAGGACATAGCGCTGACGGCTGCAGGAAAAAAGGGGTGAAAGTATAGCATAAAATACCACCTCGCATTGAAGAAATAGGTGCATACCGGTATGTTTACTCTTTATTCACCATGGATTGTGAATCAATGTAATGTTTGTGACCTGTGTTTTCTTTTTTTTATCCATTATTATTATCAATTTCATTATAAACTGCTCAATTTATAGACATACATACCTTTATTACCCTAGTTAAATCTGACGTTAATTACAATCATTATCAAATATTGTACTCATGAGCTTTGACTAATCTTTTTGATAATGCGCCATCATTTGATTGTATAGTTATGTATATAGTTATGTATTAAACCCTGCAGTTTCTGTAACTTTGTGTACATTATTTCTACCATTGTTATCCGTTTGTATTTTTATTTAAAAATCAAACCTCAAAGTTTTGGTTGCAATAAAGAAATAATAACAAAGAAATTGAAATGCAAACACAGGACTGTCACTATGTTTGCGATCTATTATAGATGTACCTGTGATAAAAGTTGACTGTGGCAGTCTTCTGTTTGGCCCTTTGGTCGACCAAAGCAAGCAAAGAATTAGGTATCGCAAGAACAACACGGTAGACAAAGTAAAAGTATCACTTCACTATTATCCCTCTCTTGTTGATGAGTAATTCTACTTAGAAATGATTTTGCAATTGTACACCAAAACGTGGAGATGTCTAAATGAGGAGAAAAGAAACAAGTTAAGATTTCAAACCTATAAAGGCTGTCATCTATGTCTGCGTTGTCAGCCATCTTTGTATGTTTGGATGCTGGGACGTTCTCCGGGGCAAGACCGTGTTTAGGAGATGTCTCCTTTTTAGTTAACTGAAAGACAAAAGAAAACAACTTCATAGTTAAGGGAGATGAAGTTTGGTATAATTCTCAATACAACACAACAAAATCAGAACAAACCCAAACAAAAAATAGCACACACGTACACATGTATGATATTTCTAAAATCTTAATAGCTCTTGATTGCACGGATGTCAGCATTCCGTCTGTCAATGTGTAAAATTCCTTTTTTTTGCATTATACGCTATTACCAAATTTACGTGCATTCCTTGTGTAATATGTCATGCAGTGTAGCAGATAAGGTGTAGTCCCATCTTGTATGCGTTATCTCTGTAAACTTCTGATTTTCATTCTCAATAGGCCATTTTTGTAATGAACCAATTTATGCATATTCCTTTGTGAAGCGCCTTGGACAAATTACTTCATTCACCCGTTACAAATAAATGTGTCTCAGTTGTCAGAAGTCACACTGAATACATTAGCTGTTGCTAGATAGGACAAACATGGTGTCTTGCCCTACAAAACAAAATATAATATATATATGCAATCTGCATTCTGACTATTGAAATACAATTATACGTAACAGGTGAATGAAATAACTTGTATCTGGGCACTTTAGTTTAACAGTACAATTCGAAGGGGCTTATAAGATTAAAGACATTGCAGACAGATTAACTTGTCTGAAACGACATACCGGTAAATAAATACATGCCATTTATTATACCGCCCGGTGAGTAAATAGTTACAGAAAACAAATCCCTGAGTAGCTAATGGAATACAAAATACAGAGGGATAGAATTGAAAGATAAACTGACACTATTTCAATTTCAATGACCCATCACCCATATCAGGAAGACCCCCTTACATCACATATATCATTATTAACATTAAAAACATTAAAGTGTATGAGGCAGACATTGTGAATGAACCTGTATATTGATGTAGCTTTCTATTCTGTGGACAAAATTAAAGCAGCATTATGCATGAAATCCACTGTGACTGTAACTTGGAGATCTTGATCAGCCTTACATTGCCGCTCTAGAAACACAATCGATTGTAATATTTTATAAGATGTGATTATCTTATGGTCACACACACACACACACACCTGACATATATATATCATACATATGATATATATATATATATATATAAGGTATGAAAGGACTCTAGGGGGCACTAGACCAAGAAACTTGTGAAAGATTCCAAACTGTTTATTCTGTGTGAGTACTTGACTGATAAGCTTTCGGTGTAAAGTCCAATCCCTTAGTTATTTCTGGTCATTTCTTGACATTTTATTTATTTCAAAGTTGCTGGACAAGAAGAATGATTTAAAAAACAGGAATCAACATATATTTTATGTCTGCAAACAGAGTAAAAATTCCAATTTCAAGATTAGACATGTTATAAAAGAAATCCCTCAAAGAGCATTTCAAGTGAAATGGTGATTAAATTTACCTTGCATATGTACAGTTTCCCTAGATGGAGAGGGACAGAGCCGCAGAGGGAGAGAGAAATATAGGGAGAAAATCAGGGGAGAGAGAAAGAAAAATACAGAGGGTGAGAGAGAGAGATTACTTTACCTACTTCCCCTTTCAGATAAGGTTATACATTTAGTGTTTTTGTTCCACTTGTTTGAAATGAATCAATTTACATGTATGTGAATGTCTTTTTCTTTGGTAAGAAAACTGTAATGCGGACTGTGGATCACATGGTTCGCAGTTCAAGTCCCGCCGCAGCACTAATATGTCCTTAGGCTAAAAATTTACCTACATGTACATTTGCCACTCTCCACCCAGGAGTCAAATGAGTAACAATAGGACGGAATTCCTTGATTCTTGAATGATGCGAGTACCAACATCGGTAGCCTAGCAGAGCTGGGGTTAAATTCTCGACTGATTTCAAATTGCTTTGAACGAGCTGGAAAAAGAGTCCAAAAGCCAGTGTGCAAGGTTTGTTGGGTGCAGGAAGGGGCGATTATAATTTATATAGATCTAGATCAATAATCTATACCATTTATATTTGTATGGATGCTTTTTAATTGGGTTTTATTTACATCGCTTTTCAATTTTCCCTTTGCCTTTGGGTTCGTTTTTCACCAAGCATTATATGGTTGGAAAATTGAAAAAAACATTTAATCAGAATAATACTTTTCAAATTTCACCTTCAGGATCACAAGAAATAAGGGTTTGAATCTCGATTTGGTCATAAAAAAATTTTGTCATAAAAAAATTTGACCAATTTTGAATGATTGCGCAATGCACTTAGGTCTAGACTGCATAGGTAGGCACATTCATGGGGCACTAGAGGGCGCTTCGCGCTCGTACGAAAATCTGAATGGCCTTGCTGCGGTGGGTCGGCAATAATCAGCCCAAAACTTGGATATGGGAGGGTGGAAGGATATATCTTTTTTATAATGTTATCTGGTCTTACCCTTAACCATCCTATGTTTAATCTATGTAGAAATAACATGCGAGTACGATAAGAGAAACATCGGGCCCATTACTGATGCAACTTTTGAAATATTAGCCTAGAAATGACCACCAAACGGAAAAAAATGATATTTTTTCCCGACAAATCTTCATAAAATCTGAGTTATAAACAAGTCACATCTAGGTACACTAATACAAATACGATTTTCTGAAAATTCAGGTATGATTTATTAAGTTTCTTTCAAGTATATTTCTGCGCATTGCAGCGCCAATATTCTACACTGCTTCAAAATCACCCTTGAATTTTTTTTTTGCAACGAATTTGTTACGAGGTCCGCGAGTGTTCCCCGTTCCTTGTGTGTTGAAAGTTTGGTAATACATAGTTTCCATTGACTCGCGCACGAAAAAATGGTCGAAAACAAAATGTCAAATGAAGAAATAAACAAGCTTTTGTATAGTTATAAGAGTTCTACCGAGGTTTCTTTGTCGATTTAATTTATTATATAGTCTCAATTAGAATTCAGAATTATCTCACTTAAAAGTTAAGAAACCGACGATGTTCTCGATCGTAGATATTTTCATTTTGCCAGCAGCCGATCTAGCGTTGTTTGGGCAAAAAGCTAGGCCGCTGCCTTCCCACCGCAAACCTTTCCGAGTCCCGCTAAAATTGCGCGCTGCGGAGCTCCGAAGCTGCGTTGGTATCGGTGGCAAACTCTCAGCCGGCTAGCTCCCTAAGACGGACCATTCGCAGTATGGCGAGAGTGTGTGTGTAAAGTACGATTTTGGATTCGAGAACGCACGTAATGCAACCGTGCGCGTCATTTTCAGCTGTCGAATGTCTACGACCAATTTTACATGTACGATTTTTAGTACAGATACTTGGTCAGTTTTCTTCTTATATCTTTGGTTTTACACCATTTAAAAATATAATTTCTTCAAATTTGCTCCTGACTCGGTTCAGACTAATTGTCTGATGTGTTTTCAAGTCAATTTTTTGAATATATTTTTTTGCATGAATTTGCCTAGCATAGGGATGCATGCATTCTCTATGGGAAGGACGTTTTGTTTTAGGACACAACATCGAATGCGCGATCGATCGATGCGATCAAACCCTACTCATCCGGCTAGGGCCGGGGTATGCAAGCCAAATATTACTTAGGCTAGGTGATATCCAGCCCTTAAGGCTATGTATAAGTGACTTGGGCTGTGCAGAGATCTCAAAATCATTATGAGTCAATTTAGTGGAAATTCCCCAGACAGCATCAATGCATGTGAACAACATCCGATCCCCCCCCCCCCCCTCCAAAATTACCCGACACGAAATAAAACGAACGGGACCGGAGCCAAACATAACCGCAAAGTCATCGGCTATTTAACAACTTTTGAACATAATATACTTCATCTAGATTCACATAAAACACCAGATCACACAACAAATATACATGCAAATTAATAATTCATTAATACAGGTATGATATAACGACAATACGACTCACTAACTTACTAGTTTTGCAACAGAAATGGGCGATAACGAGAGTCAACTAGTAGTCTTGACCCAAGACACACTGATATTTAGAAAACATGAAAGCGATGAAACACAGTTTTGTTTTAAAATACATCGTGTATTACAGAAAATCTTATATTGGCAGCAATAAGCTACCACTCAAATTGGTAGCAGCCTATAATATAAGTTGCATATATCTATAAAATCATATAGCACAATTTTAGACAGTAGGTAGGCCTACCATCTTCAATGGAAGAAGAAAGCACACACAGAGAACACGTCGGAGCCGAACGTCACCATTCGACTTGCATGTCCGTCGGAGGTAACTCGTCCTCCGACATATCGCCAGTCAAAAAGGGGAGGGCAGTTTTAATGGTCAGACTCGCAGACTCAAAGCATTTCTAGATTCTAATTTCAGCACTTTTTAAGTCCTTTTCTAAAATCTCCTACGAGTAGTCGGTGGCCGTGACAGGCTACTTTCAGTTCTGGGTGGAAACAACTATTATCAATGGACTTCAACTCGTGGTGACATAATGTTTATGATTATCTATTACACTTATTAATTGCTTGTTATTCGGTAAAAGTATCGAAATAATACAAAAAGGACCATAATTAATAGAAACGATTTCAACGAAATGATTGACACGTGCCCGGCTCTAAATCATCCTCGCGGCATTTCTAAGTGTTTCTATCCTCACCTATAATATAGCTTTGATATATCAATAAATCAACTTTGGGGATTTCAAATATCATTTTTTCTTCTTTGTTGTTTCTTAATTTGTATGTATAGGCCTACATGTATATACATTATTTTTTCCTGAGGGTGGAAAGGATCGACATCCCGGGTGCTTAGGGTTAGGGCAAAGAAAACACAACTCGACGCTATCACACTCCTTATCACACGCATGACCATCTGCGTTTCGCCCCCCCCCCCACTCTCTCTCTCTCTCGATCTCTACTTCGCTCTCTCCCCTCTGTCCATCTCTTTTTATCTTCGCTCATCGATCTGTTTAATTTTTTCTTCTTGTATTTTCCTCCACTCTCCCTTCCACCCTTTCCCTTTCTTCCTTCTAATTTCTTCTCTTTTTCATTTATCCTTCTCCTATCCCCTCTTTTTGGGGCATCCAATAGGAGTGGACGTAATTGCCTCCCCTAGTTTGTGCTTTTTTGTATGTGTGACGATGGTGTAGTATGAAATATGACATGCAGGCTTCCTAAATACTAATAGTGCACTCTTTTCATCCTTGGTGAGAATGTCAAAGGTAAAAATATGAGAGATAAGAATGTTACCTCTGATATTGAATCCTAAAGAGTTTTGTTATGACCAGATTTTCACTTTTCATCCTTTTCGCATCGAAAAATGTATACGATAAAGACAAATATTCATAGTTCGGTGTCTGCATGTCTTACTCGCATTTTCATGTGTCGGGGTAAAAGAACTTTATTTTTTAAAACCAGAAGAACAATAAGGATTACCATTCCTACGGCAGCCGAAATATCTATCAACAAGAAAAGACAGTGCGATAAATGGATCACTTTACACGGACCACTCCTCGGGTTCAAGGGGTACCAAGAACAATTAGATATACAAATATATTTTTAAAAATGTCTTACCACGGCTCTTGAATCTTGGAGGAATGGCCTTTAAACAAAATGTATTTTATGTTTTATTAGAACTGACAAGATTTCAAAATTTTTCTGACAAACTCTTAAGTTAACATTCTCACTTTTTGAGATTGCTTTTTCAGGGGCGGATCCACGATTTCGTATAAAACAGGGGCTCACATTACAATTACAAATCTCTGACAAGTTAAGAAACCAACAACTATAACAAAATAAAATATTGTTTTATATGTCAGGAACGAAATGTCCTGTTTTTTTCTTCATCAGTTTCTCTCTAGATGCTGCTATTGTAAGCTTTTATTTTTTCCCTAAACTTTCAAGGTTGTTTTTCTTGAAAAGTAAGCCAAAGTTATAAACAGTTTAACTCTTTCATGACCATGCAAGCTATTGATTAGTAAGTAACTGTGACAGTTTTGATCAAGAAATATTATTAATTCCTATTTTTATGATGATTCGAATTTGGAAGAGGAATTGGAACCGACGGATTTTAGATATTCGACCAGCATGCAGATAAATAAGTTTTAAAGTACAATAATATTTGGTTGAATTTCAATTCGAGAATTATGTATAGCGGCATGAAATATTCATTTTTCCCTCTAATATAGAATAGGTGTTAGGTACATACTAACCTGTATTATAATTGAACATAACACTTTTCATCAACTTAAACAGTGAAATTAACGCAAATGCCATATAAATAGACATGATTGATGTGATGCCTAAACGACCGAAGTCCAACTCTGCTGGAAAACCAATTCATTAATAATTATGCATATACAGTAGGTTTGCGGTTGCACCATGTGTGAGAGAGAGAGAGAGAGGTATGAGGAGTCCTGAACAGGACTCTGACTCGGTAATCTTTCTTGGAGGAGTGTAGTCCTGAAAAGGACTGTTTGTTATCTTTCTTGGCATATAGTTCTCAGGAGAACTATAGCGCTTGGAGAGGATGAGTGGCTCGACGTTTCGAACAGGTTGACTATCCGTCGTCAGGGATAGTCGACGGATAGTCAACCTGTTCGAAACGTCGAGCCACTCATCCTCTCCAAGCGCTATAGTTCTCCTGAGAACTATATGCCAAGAAAGATAACAAACAGTCCTTTTCAGGACTACACTCCTCCAAGAAAGATTACCGAGTCAGAGTCCTATTCAGGACTCCTCATACCTCTCTCTCTCTCTCACACACATGGTGCAACCGCAAACCTACTGTATATCTACATCACCATGCAAGCCGACACTTACAAGCAGCATCTAATTATGCATATTTGAATTATCAGACTAGTACTACCATAGCAGCCAGGAAAGGTAAATAATGATTCCTTTTAACGACAAAAATGTCAAAGGCAAACAGTTTGTTAATATGTGATGTGAACAAATATTTAAGGTTAAATTTTGTTTTGATAGTGTTATCAACCTGCGAAAAGGGGAAATGGGTGCTCAAAATAATAATTTCATATCATTCTTTCCATCCCCCCCTCAAACTGATGTTGTTTAACGCTTATGATGGCTTAGTCTTGTATATAGCGCCCGTAGTTACTCCTATATTTATCTGGTTTAATACCGAGGATACCATTTTTGGTCCCAATAGCGTTTAAGGAATATCATTAAAATTATGTAGACCTCTAGTCATATTTTCATGTAAAGTTAGTATTGTGATATTTATATTATTCCTGAAATTGTGATTTCAAGAGAGGAATTTAATTTTCAACTAAAAAAGCATACATTATAATTATACTTCTACTCAGTTCGTGTACATTTTTGTTCTCATAATGTCTCCTATTCCTGTCCTTTTAATCTATCATTCTCTTTCTCTCTGTTTAAATATTTGGTTAGTGTTTAACAGGTGTTTGATATGTGCAACGTTTTATGTGATATTTCTTTTAATGTTGACGTATAACACAAGATATAATGTTAGATAAGATAAGATAAGATGCATTATTGGTCTGTTGAAAACCCAAACAAATTTGTGCACTTGATCAAAATCATGCGGAAACGAAGGCCTATATTACGAATAATATATTTTACTGCGCAATTTAAGAATGTCTTTTCTTCATGCTACGGTCACAAAGGCTCGTACGAACGATAGTTTCGTACGAATCTCCCTGTTTTTCCATTGTCTTCCCGAATTTCCATTGTCTGAAAATCGTTCGTGCGGCGTTCGTAGCAGTTCGTAATGGCATTTGTGACGGATCGGAGGCTTAACTCATATCAGAAAATTTCAATAAGAATGTGAGACAGAACCATCAGCAATGGTTTCAACCGTCAACTACCTTCAAAACTAACATAGCATTTTTTTTGTAATGCGTGGATAAATATTGAAAATAGAAGCAAACAAAACGATGGAAGTTCAACCGCTTTCCTCTTCTCTCTCTCTCTCCCTCTCTCTCTCTCTTTCTTTGTTTCTAACACACAAAAAAACAAACACACAGACACATTCCCTCTCCAATAATTTCTATCTCTCTTTCTCTCTAAATAGATGCCGTTGCTAACATTACTAAGTTATTACATTACAATAATATAGGCTTTTGTGATCTGGCTGTTCCCCCTCGTTTCCATCCTTACTCCTCCTTTCCTCTCTCCTCGTGTCATTCCTTATATCAAACCACGATGTTCTTTCTCTCTTCATCTTTCTCCCAATCATTCATATGGGTTTCATAGTCATTACCACAAATTATTTCACCGGGGCCTACAGCTTACAAGCTTGCTTTCATGTAGGTCTCATCATATTTCTCTCAGTTAAATCAGTACTCTATATAGACCACTTATCTTTATGTTATTTATGTATGTATCATTGATTGTAAATTTCATCCAAAAAAAATAATTATTTAATTTTTGAAATGTATATGTAACATGAGAAATATGAAAATATATGAAATTAAATGAAAATGAAATGATATAATCTGATCTTCCTATAGCTATACCAAGTCCCTTTAAATATCAATTGCTCAATTTTTAGCTTAAAAAAAAGAGAGCATCCTTTCCACTCTCATTACGTCACCAAACTCATATATTATTATATACACAAACAAAACATATATTATATTAAAATTTATAATCTATAATTAAATTACTTTATTCTAATCAATAATTGGGCACACGAACAACAATTGATACAGAGACGATTTAACAAATTTGCTTATGAAAACATGGATAACACCCTTTGGCTGATTCATTCAAAATTATTTCTGTCAAATAATTCGTTACTAATAAAAGACATGTGGTAATAAATTATCATATCCACTCGTGATATTCGATTTTGTGATATTGCGCAAGTATATTAGACAACAAATTTAGTATCTTGAAAGTAGCAGTCCTTTTTAGGGGCTAGACACAATGTATCATCAGTCATCATCCATCATACATGTACATCTGGTAGGGGCGACATGCATGTCTAGGGTAAATATAGGTGAATCACCTGGTTTACTACAGTACTTGTGATTTATGAGCTAGCTGGAGTTGATCATTAAACTGCCAAAGAACAGTACAGTATAATACCGATGTTGTTTCCTTTAAAAAAAAAAGTTAGTTCTTTTTAATTCGAAATGTTATTCTGGTAGGGTCAGATCTAGTTGCTTTTGTGTCATGTGATGTCGCCTTTCTCCGATGTAAGTGCACAATATTCTATACCATTACCATGTATGTTGCACACAATCTGGCACACATTTCTTATGTTGCATGCATTATACATTTCTGGTTAACTTTATTTGTTTAATCGATTAGTGATATATAACATCATGTGAGCAGCAGCGAACTAAATTGATTGATCCTTGCATGGAATGCTTGTGTGACCAGCTGTCAACAATTAAATGTCGATACTTGAACTGGGTATTGCTCCCACTTGCAGAATATATAAATTAAAAAGTATACTTAATATACGAAATAAGATAATATACAGTTAAATAGCCCACAAATACTTAGCAGTCATATGACACGAAGGGTACTAGACACAGTTTTTTACACTGATTTTTTTCATCTTATATAAATTAATAATAATGTCAACAACATCAAACGTGACCCCTAATAAAGTAATACAAATGAGTGAAATTTATGAAATACAAGTACACTTTTGTGTGGTTGCGCGGTATTTACAGGCAGACTTACAATATATATAGACATAGAAGCAATATACCATTACAAGGCATAGTATAATGACTATAATGACTCAAGATTATTCTTCTAAAAATATTTTTTTTTAGGGGGATGTGATTTCTTTTTAATTCAGAGATAAATTTTGAATAATAGAATAAGACGCACTCTAAATCATACGTGATCATGCATGCATTTTCAGTTGATGAATAACCATGGTAACAGCACAGTGACTGGAATTAGACTATTAGATATCTTTTCTATATCATTGTTCACTCTTATTCTATGTTCATTATGTAAAAAAGAAGATAATTATTTGTTTCTTACAGAAATTGATAGGAATACATGTTCACCCGGCATTTCACAATAATTATAAACACATAAAGGTTGTCGTACAAAACATGAGTTTTAAACCTATTTTTTATTATTGGTTATGAGTTTTTCTACACTGAGTCTATATGATTATGCATTTATCATACGTAAAGAATAACGAAATCGAGCAAATTTGATAAAACATCTGGGAACCCTCAAACCAGAAGAATAGCAGCTAGGATGACTCCTATGGCAGCGGACATGGCTATAATAAAGAGGAAAATATGATATTATATTATTAAGCATGTGTATGGTTGTTCACTAAAACAATAGTTGGTTTATATAAATGACACAAGAACTAGCTATTCATTTTGACTACAAACGGACGGAAAACACATTATAGGCCAAGTATGAAGCTTAAATTGTATGGTTTTCATTGTTAAGCAAAATAGTTCAAGTGTATTATTGGAAAGTGAGCGTTGTAACTTTCCCAATGCTGCCCCTTCCCGCTCTTATGCATAATTCCGATTCCTCCTGTCTGCCTGGCTATGATATTATTGACTTGAATACACTTGACATTAGGCCTAAAAAAACAGAGATGTTGTATTGCCCATTAGGTGCCAAAACATGGGTCGGTCGGTCGGAAATCTTTTTTTTTAAAATAACTTTCTAATTTGTTTTCTTCCTCTTTGGGTTGATATTTCTCAATTCTGAATACTTTACTATTTTTCTCTCTAAAAACCGTTTTTTTTTGTTTTTTTTGCGGGGGGGGGGGGGGGGGTCGGTCGCAAAGGGCAATACAACATATTTTTTTTTTAAGGCCTTAAGCCATACAAGAAGGTGAGTGAAAAAAAATGTACCTAGCTTGCCCAGATTGACATTCTGCCCAGCCCTGGACGTAGTAGACTCAGGAGGCGGGGCGGTAGTATAGTCGTTAGCCTGAGTATACATCGTGTTAGCTGTGCATGAATATAGAGAGATAATAAGGTGGAATTTTGTGTAAAATGAAAGAAATATTCTCTTTTGTCAACAGAACTTACATAAACGTTACATGACTCAGCCATCAGGTTCATCGATCCATTGGTACTCCTCATAATCGTGTCACTTTTAATCATTGTGAATACATTTTTTCTTTTTTACTCATTCGTATAGTACGTCCTGCACATTTCACTCTGGTTTATGAGCACAATGAACATTCAACGAGGTTTTAAATCAGCCCTAAAAGAAAACAATGTATTCTCCAACATTATCTCTTTCATGATACAATTTGTTGTAAATGCTTTTGGTTGTGCTAGAAACTAAAGTATAAGTAACCAGAAGAAGAGGAGGTCAAGAACCAATTGTGTAGACATGCTGGAAGGGATTGCCATCAACAGAAAGTGTGAAAAGAAAATAATCCTTCAACATCAAAGGATAAAATACTAGATATAGAACATCGAGGATGCATTTTGTAATCGTTAATAAAAGCCTTTACTAAACAAAGAGTATTAACCGAAAACTTACACATCAGAGTGAATTTCATGACGAAGGCTGTACTATTGCCATCAGAAGATGGTGTCAATGATACAGTGATGGTGTCTTGAAGTGTGCTGTATGGGGTACGACTAAGAACAGTAGTGCCAGATGTTCCTGCTGGAGTCAATTCTACAAGACCGGACTCAGATGAGATGTCCAGGTGTTCGATATTGTCATCTTCAAAATCAAAGGTCGTGATTATCTCAAGGTCATGGAACAAAGGAACATTGATATCCAATATCCAGGTACAGGAGGTGTTTCCTTCGTAGATGTCTGGGAAATTCTGTAAAGTAAAGAAAAACAGGTTCCTA